>CM041039.1:12671072-12851858 GCA_023078785.2 Hyles euphorbiae | reverse complement strand
TTCCAACAAGGTATATGTGGCTACATATGATGGAGGCCTGTGGTCAGCAGTGGAAAGAGAGAGAGACGAAGTAAATAAATAACGTGAAACTGGACTGCCTCAAGAAAACCAAAATTTGTGATGACCCACTTAAGAGGATAATACAATAAACAATGGCAAGAAAAACACAAAACAACTCTAACATTCCACGCGCACCTTAGAAAACGAAATGAAGTTACATGTAAGTGGCGGAAACGGCTCCGAGTTGGCCGAAACTAAGCCGAAAAGCGATTCGCCCGAATGACCGGCCGTACCGATGGACGGAAATCGAGATAACTTCGTTTCATCGGCTTTCTGACAAGCCACAAAGCAATGTTCGACACCGTAAAGTCATTAGTGGTAACTATTTATTTTTGGACTGTTTCGGGGGTTAATGTGGAAGTGTATTGGGGAGCTAACTTCTTCATTGCTCTTAAAGATATACATATGAAGGTGCTTACTGCCCTACAGAATAACATTCATAATTGGAAAGTAAAAAAGTATGCGTATGCTTATATAAAAAAGTATAAGTATGCTTTTTTAAAAGAAAATTACAAAATAAGAATCCCGAAGAATACCGTCATATTGAAAAATATCTTTATATAAATTATTGACAGTATCTGTATGTTTATAACGTAAGCGCAAAAGTTCCATTCTTTTTATCTAGGCAGAGACTTAACTGAGCTCTTAAAAATCTCTATAAAATTATTTGATTAAAGAAGTATGCATTTTTAGCAGTCGACACTATACATCTTCATGTTCTAGCAAATTTTGCTACTGGCATTTAAATCTACCGCAAAATATACACACTATTACGAATAAAGAAAGCATTCAATAACCTAGTTTATTTCAATGAAATAATAAGACGTGAGCAACTAGTTTTAAAGCCAATTAATATTAAGTTTGCGATAACTTTCTGTCATCTCGGTAAGGGTATAAATTGCCATTGAAAATTCCACTTTATACGTTAGACTTTAAGTTCATTTTCAATAAAGTGACAAGAATAAAACTATTTTTAAAATGGCAGGAATGCAAAGTGCTGGAAGTGTTCGGCGTAAATTATGGACTCTATAGGATATGGAGTATAATAAAATCTTTGTAATGACAGGTGCTGATTTATAGAGAAGGGACGTGATGCCAGCGTCATTCTATGATTGTTTAAAAGGCTTATAGGGGGTGGGACAATTTTTACTTAAAAATGGGGGGTCGAAATCAAATTATTCACTTTAATTTAAATGTCTTTAAGTCTCGTGTTATTCGACTGATAGGGTAGCTTTATAAAATTATTGATTTTTTAATAGGACCCTTACAAATTCATAGTACGACTATTATAATAGTTTCATGGATTTTGGCGATGGTGTAATCTAATTATTCGCTTTTGAATTTCAGTTTTATAAAATCTTTGACTTGTCCTCTTGTCTTTTTTTAAATAAACACTTCAATTTGGCAAGACAATTAAGATACTTTAACCGTTAATTTTTTCAGTACAATACCAGGTTTACCACGACATTTTGTGCCGTAGAAATAAATGATGAGAGAATTGCTAAACATGTGTATACTGCTGGTAGAATTTATTACTCACCATGTCATTCTTGTCATAAGACATCAACACGACATTGTCTTCAAACTTGTCGCGTAATCGAATTAATGCGTGGTACATGTCGTGAGAGGTTGCGGAATACGGTCGGTGCAGAAATATTAATTTTTATAATGTGCTTACATCGTGGCAATAAATAGAAACTGAACATCCTTTTTACATTTTCACCTATAATACTTTTAACACGATATTATTATTTTTCCTTAACTGCGGAAGAAATTTCAGCCTCTAATAAAGTAACGTTTTCTCTTCATACATTACTTTGAATTATATGCATGAATATAGAAATTGTAGAATAATTTTGTATTAAGTAAGGTTTCCAACAATTTGGTTAACTACGTTACTAAATGGTTTTATAAAACATTTATACTAAAAATTAAAGGCAAATTGGAACGCTATCTCTCACCGCTTCGACCAACCACGTCGCCGGTACGCGGCGGCTGCCTGGAACAAAAACAATCTACGATAATCGGATTGGTGGTGCGATAAAATCAGCCGCACAACTTCACGCTCACTACTGTAGAGTATAGGCTGTGCATATAGCAACACTGGTACCTTGCGGTTTTAAAAATACATATAATACTAAATCAAGATATCTGGTGAGATGTCTCGAGGAGCATTTATAATATAAAAATGGACATGAAAATATAAAATAATGCTCAGCAGTGGACTTCCTGTGGCTGTAGGGAGGAAGAGAGATAAAATAAATCAATTATACGTCTTCTATTCGTTTATTTTATTTTTGACAGTTCACGCCTATAAAGTACGACATTACAGTAGAACAATATTTTGAAATAAAAGTAGATACTTTCTTGACGGGTAACGCCCACTTAGAGTTGTGCCATTCGTAACGAATGACCACAGATAACAAAAACGATTTTGAATAGAATCAATCAATCGGAATCATTTGAAATAAAATTACATTAAAATGCTAATGAAAACAGTTAAACGTAATATAGTACCCAATATTAGGATCGAATGTATTTGCTGCAAATTAATTTATATGAATAAAGGTATACGTATTGAAGTGACTTTTAATAAGAGTTTAATTTAAAATAATTACAATGATTACAACGAAAATAAATGTTTAGTGCCTACTTGTAATAAACAGTTAAACCATGTTGGAATTCATAGTACTTTAAGGATTAAATAATTAAAACAACTAAAAGGTAATTTGTTAATATTTTTATTTATAAACAATCGTCTGTTTCGTCGGAATCGGCGTCGTCGTCACTCGTATCCCCAGTAACACTAATTACACAAGGGAACAAAATTAAACTTTTTTTTTGTTGCATGGAAATTTATGCTTGTTGTTTACTAATGTGACGTCGCTTGTTTCAAATCTACCCTCATTTTTTTTCTAACAGCTTTAGTTTTAGAGATATAGCTGTCAGACATATTTTTGTACTACTCACATTTTAAACTGCAATCTATTCCAACTGTTTACGAAAAAAATCGTTTTTTTAACAATGTCCACGTCGAGATATATTTGTAAAAACGATCCCAACTGCTTTTGTAATATCTGTGGTGAATATACATTTAAAACTTGTAGACTAAGTGTGTCGGAGTTCATAAAACAGGTATATTTTGATTACTTTGGATTCGGTTTGGACACCCGTGACAAGTACTGGGTCCCTCATACGGCATGTACAACATGTGTGGAGTCTCTGAGATTATGGAGGAATAAGAAAAGATCCCATTTTAAATTTCAAACACGAATGATTTGGCCGGAACCATCAAATGATCAAAATGATTGTTATTTTTGTTTGGTTGATTTGAGTATTGGTTTAGAGAAGATTGGCCTTCTAGGCATGCTATGATTCCGGGGACACTAAATGTGATAAGAGAACCCCTTGTGCCCAGGGATCGCATAATATTGCCGCCTTTGCATATCAAACTGGGGCTCATGAAACAATCTGTCAAAGCTCTGAACAAAGATGGTGATTGTTTCAAATACATCTCTAAAAAGTTCCATAATTTGAGCACAGAAAAACTTAAAGCCGGAATTTTTGATGGTCCACAGATAAGACGGTTGATAAAGGATAAAAATTTTAGTAGTCACATGATTGATCCTGAAAAGAATGCCTGGAATGGAATGGCCTGGAATTCGTTTGGGTTGTACAAAATTTTGTTGGAAACAAAAAGGGTGAAAGTTATGTGGAGCACATAAAACTAATGTTGTCACACTTTCAACAGCTTGGTTGTAACATGAGTATCAAGGCACACTTCCTCCACAGCCATTTGGACCGTTTTCCGGAAAATCTTGGTGATCTGAGTGAAGAACAAGGGGAACGGTTCCATCAAGACATTCGAACTATGGAGTAACGTTACCAGGGTCACTGGAATGCTCACATGATGGCGGACTATTGTTGGAGTATTAAAAACAGCCCTTGTGAACCAAGTCAAGCAAGAAAATCTTATAAAAGAAAGTTTTTTGACAAGTAGTGGTTGTTTTTCTTATGGTTTTCTTAATAAAAAGTGGATTTTTCTTTAATAACGCATTTTACTATTTCTCAAAAACTAAAGCTGATACAAAAAATCTGACTTCGGATTTGAAATCAGCACTCCAAAAATGTATAATATTAGTCAAAATTTTTCATGCAACAAAAATGCTGTTCCCTTGTGTTATTAATGAGTGCATGGGTAAGTTGTCAAATGCGACATCGCGATCCCAATCAGACATTATTTCTTTCTTCGTCTTATCTACGACACTCGCCCAGTTATGAGGCGTCACATTTTCACACGCATTTTTAAGCAACTCCAGCATTTTGTTTGCGGTGAAAGGAGGAGTTGTATTTATTCTCGCAGCATATCCTTTCACTTGCGCCCATATTAGCTCTATGGCATTATACTGGCAATGATATGGAGGAATTCTAAGGACGGTGTGCCCATGTTCTGCAGCCATTTCATCTATAACGTATCGTTTAGGCTGCTTCCTCATTTTTAATATTTTAAGTAACTCTACTTTTAATAGGGACTCGTCCACCTCCTCGCCATTGTTACGGAGCCAGTTTATTATTTAATTTTTTTTACTGGCTTGCGTTGGCATTTTGTTAATTTGCCGAGAGTGATAGGACGCATTATCTATAAATATTGTTGATGGCTGTTCGAGTGACAATAACATTTCCCGAAACCATTTTTCATATACTTCGGAATTCATTTCTTCGTGGTAATCCCCTGTTTTCTTTGATTTAAAAGCTAACATAGCATCTTGCACAAATCCTTTTGCGTTTCCTGCATGACAAATTATAATTCTTTCACCTTTTCCCATTGGCACTGCGGTCGAGGAGCTAGCAGTGTTGTCAGTCCAAGTTTTTGATACCGTGTGATTCGCATTGAGCCAAGTTTCATCGGTGAAAACAACATTCGACCAGTCTTCTATTTTTTTAGCTTGTCTTAAAAATTCGCATCGATACAAAGCAACATCATTGCGTTCCATCAATATTTTTCTTTTGTCACATTTTTTGTATTGGAATCCAATCCTATTCAATACCTTCGCCAAAGAAGACTTTTGACCACGGAACAAGCCACTAGTTTTCAGAGATTGTACTAGGTTATGTAAAGTAGGAATCTCTTTTCTTTGGTAATAATCGTATATATGACGACGAATAGCATCACCATCAAAACTGTCAATTGCTGTCACTTTAAAGGGCTGACGTTTTTTCTTAGGTGTAGATGGCTTGTTTTGTTCCATGCCACTACTGCCGTAGCCTTCTTTAATTATTTTTGAAACTGTTGGAGCAGTAATACCTAATGCTGCTGAAACACGGTCTCTGATTTAAGTCACTGGTATAAGAGGTCCACCATTACGGCTTTCCCTTTCAAAGTACTCATGAAGTCGCAACACAAACTCCCTTGTTTGTCCTTTAAGCACCTTTCCTTTAGGCATTTTGAAAGTGATGAAGGCAGGTACGATGTTCTCAATTCAACCAAATTGAAGTATATCGGCAGTATGTACCAATACGGGAAATAACAATGAAACACAACTTATCGCTCACACGTATATTGCAGACTGACGGAACAGCCGGGATTTTACAATTTGTTTCCAATGTACCCACTATAAACAATTACCATACATTGCACCTCCACCACTATACAAAACTACGGCTTATCCTATATTACTCTATACTTAATTTAGTATCTTAAATCTATCTACTGGTTTTCGAATTCGCCTTGAGTATCGATTCACGGGGGCTCTAGGGGGCGATTGTATCTGAGAAGATGATTGTTCAGAAACAATGGGTTGTTGACTATCGCCAGTATTCATTTCATTTGCCTTTACCTCTTTTTCAATTGACGGTCCCTGAGTGGATACGCGCACGCTCTCACAGTGCGGCTCGACGACACTCGCCACCTCGCCTTGAGTCTCACTGTCGTCTTCAGGACAAGTAATATCAGATAGCCGCGATCTACGACACATTTGATCTATATGTCTTTTTAGTGATTGACCGTCATCCCTTACTACCGAATACCTACGCAGACTGTCTATCCCTTCCACAGTACCCTTTGCCCATTTATCCCGACCGCCATATTCTCGAGCCCAAACCGAATCACCCTCTTTAAAACTTCGCGGAACGCCACGTGCAAATTTTACCTGCCGTTGCTGGACTTCGCGTACCCTGTCTTCAACCACACGGTCAGTTCGCAATAAGTCCAACCTGGAACGTAATGGCCGCCTTTGCAAAAGCATAGCTGGGGTTTCCCCCGTTGTGGAATGCACCGTATTTCGGTATGCCAGTAAAAAAGTTTGCAAAGCAGCATCGATATCTACTTTATCCCTATGTGCTTTCTTTATAGCGCGCTTACATAATTTTACGGCGTTCTCCGCTGCACCGTTTGAAGATGGGTGATAAGCAGGCGAAAAGAATTGTTTAATTCCGTTAGTTGTTAAAAATTGTTTGAACTCTGCGCTAGTGAACGGCGGACCCTGATCTGAGACTAACTCTTGGGGTAATCCAAATCTAGCGAATGTTGACCTTAATATTTTGATAACGTTTGTTGCATTAGTACGCTTAATTTTAAATATTTCTAACCATTTGGAAGTAGCATCAATTACAACTAGAAACGTTGAGCCCTTGTATGGGCCTAAGAAATCGATGTGCAACCTGGTCCAGGGGCGAGCGTGGTACGGCCATGGCTGTATAGGGGCCCGCTGGGGCGCGTCCGCCTCCGCCGCACAAGTCTCACAACGCTTACACATCATTTCTATAGCTTCATCTACATTTGGCCACCACACATAACTACGAGCCAAACTCTTCGTTTTCACTATACCCATGTGACTGCTATGTAATTGTTTCAATATTTCATATTGTAGTGAACCTGGTATAACCATTCGATAGCCCCACATAATACACCCACATTCTGTATATAATTCATTACGTCTTAAAAAATATGGACGAGTTTCGTCCTCCGTACATACAAGAGGCCATCCAGACTGAATGTACGCTAAAATCCTACTAAGGATCCTATCTTTGATGGTGGCTTTCTTTACATCTTCACTCGTAACAGGTAAGAAATTCTCTACAAAATTAACGTAGGTACTTTCATTCACTAAACCATTGCCACCTTCTGTATGTGGTAACCGTGACAACGCATCCGCGCAGTTCCTACTTGAAGTTACATATTCTATGTCATAGGCATACCCGGATAACAACACTGCCCAACGCTGTAACCTTGATGCGGCCATCACGGGAATACCTACTTTATCACCCAGAATATAAGTCAGAGGCTTATGATCTGTCCTTAGTATAAACTTGCGTCCATAAAGATATTGGTGGAATTTACGCACTCCAAAAACTATAGCTAGCGCCTCCCGGTCTATCTGCGAATAAGCGCGCTCAGCCTGCGTAAGCGAGCGCGAAGCGTACGCTATCGGCCGCTCGCCATCCGAAGTCGCGTGCGATATCACTGCGCCAATGCCGACGCTGCTAGCATCCGTCGTTAATATTATAGGCAAGTCCGGAGAGTAATGTATCAACACCTCACTACCTGTTAAAAGGCGCTTAACATTATCGAATGCCTTTTTACACTCATCGTCCCAAATGTACTGAACACCGGATTTAAGTAAATGATATAAAGGCGCTAAAATTGTGCTAATATTCCTCACGAACTTTCCGTAATACATAACCATGCCAATAAATGCCCTTAGTTCGGACACGTTAGTGGGGGCTGGCGTTTTTATAATAGCCCTAACCTTATCTGGACACGTTTGAACGCCCTCTTTACTTATGGTGTGGCCCAGATAATTTACGGTATCGGCAAAGAACACGCACTTCTCCTTCTTTACTTTTAAGCCGTACAATTTCAATCGATCAAATACTTTACTCAAATTATGCATATGGGCCTTCTCCGTGGGTCCAGTAATAATTATATCATCCAGAAAAACACCCACATAGGGTAAGTCCGCAAATAACTGTTCCAAATGTCTCTGAAAAATACCAGGACTAGAGGATAATCCGTAAACTAGTCTATTATAAACGAATAACCCCTTGTGTGTATTTATCACCGTATATCTTTTAGTGTCATCCAGTTCAAATTGCGCATACGCCTGTGACAAGTCTATTTTACTGAATTTCTGCCCACCCTTCAAACGAAACAGTAGGTCCTCTATCCTCGGCAAGGGATAACGGTCGACTTCTATGACTTTGTTTAAAGTTAGTTTATAATCTGCGCAAATCCTAATATTACCGTCCTTCTTAACAACTGGCACTATAGGTGTTGCCCAGTCAGACCGCTCCACTGGCGAAAGGATGCCGTCGCGCAGCATCTGCTCGATCGCGCTCTCCACAGGCCTGCGCAGCGCATATGCTAGTGGGCGTGCGCGCATGAACACCGGGCGCGCTCCCTCTCGCACATGAATGCTCACCGTGCCGCCCGTGAATCGACCCAAGCCCTCCGAGAACACCTCACAGTATTTGGAACTAAAAACAGACATATCGAATACATTATCTCTGTACATAACAACATTGTTGCATCCATAGTTAACTACCGGTAATTGTATTTCTAATTCCGCCATCCATTGTCGACCTAAAAGTATAGTTTTACCATTTTCAATAACAAATAGTTCTAATTTTTTACATATGTTTTTGTATTTTACCGTGGGCCATACCACCCCAAGAGGTTTTACCGATTCACCCGTGTAATATCTAAGACTAAGTTGGCACGGTTTGAGACTTAAATCATGAAATAGTTTTTTGTAACACTCTAAACTTACACATGACACAGCACTACCAGTGTCGCACTCCATTTTAATATTTCTGCCGTTAATATTCAATTCTACATAAATAGGCTTACACTGCGTCGCGGATAATTTACAGACGTCAACAAAAATTACCTCGTCGCTGCTTGCATCGTCGCATGTGCTGTCTTTTCTCGCCTGCACCACGTCGACGTTGTGATGTTCCGCTAAATTCGGACACATACGCCGCAAATGACCTTGCCGGTTACAAACACGACACACATAACGTGCGAATCTGCACGTGGCTGTATCATGCTGCGCGCCGCATACTCGGCACTGCCGCCGAGCCCGCTCATCCAGCTGTGCGGGCGGAGATGCGCGCGGTGCGCGGCCGCCGCGCCCCTGTTTATGCGATGCGGCGTCCCGCGCCGCTCCACTAGCGTTTCGCATAACGCTTGTCGCGCCTTTCCGCCAAGTTCCTGACGTCGCTGCCGCCATTGCTTGACACGTCACTGACGTCGTTGCTGTCCCCTCGCTCGACCTACCTCGTGCTTGGCCCTCCACTGCAGCCGCATCCTTTTCCGCTGCTTCCATACTGACTGCCAACTTATACGCCTTCCCGAAGTCCAGATTGTTTTCGGCGAATAATCGTTGCCGTATTGTTTCATTTATTATGCCACAGACTAGCTGATCCCTCAAACTTTCTTCCAGCCACGTTCCAAATTCACAAGTTTTGGACATTTTTTTTAGTACAGCCGTGTATTCCGATATAGTTTCCTCCTCTCTTTGTTTCCTGTGCCTGAATTTATACCGCTCTGCTAACTCACTTGGTTTTGGTTGTAGATGTTTTTCCATGATTTCTATTATTTGCGCAAATGTTTTATTTTTAGGTTTTGCCGGCGTACACAAATTAACTAATAGTTCATAACACTCTGCCCCCATGACCGTTATTAAGGTAGGCACTTGCAATTCATTTGGAATCGTGTTCACCACAAAGTATTGTTCCAAACGTTCTATGTATAACCGCCAATCGTCGTTATGAACTCTAAATTCTGCGATTTTTCCGATAGACATTTTTACTATACAATAATTTCGCACACGCGGAACTTGATCCTCGTCGCCACTGAAGTATATCGGCAGTATGTACCAATACGGGAAATAACAATGAAACACAACTTATCGCTCACACGTATATTGCAGACTGACGGAACAGCCGGGATTTTACAATTTGTTTCCAATGTACCCACTATAAACAATTACCATACATTGCACAAATGTAGGAATTCACGGGTAAAACAATACGGAGGAATATAAATACTCAACTCGACGTATGAAAAATGTGAATTAAAATTCAGCGAACGGAAAACACTAGCACGGGCGCGGGCGTCTCGTTGTGAGTGACCACAAAATGGCGGCGCGCGTCACCTGTCTGCCCAGTGTTGCCGTTTCACAATTTGTTTTTAACAACATTACTATTGCCGACGGAAGTGATAAGAATATTAACTTAACATGAGTAAATGGTTTATTTTAATATAATTATTAAATCAAGTAACTTAAATATCCCTGAAGTTTTATAAAACAATGCATGGAGCAAAAAATAAAATATGTATTAAATCGATTAAAACTTGTTCAAAAATAAAATCGTTTGTTATAAAAAATTGATTCGATAACGCATCAGGCCATCACTATTTGATTCAGTACTCGATGTGTCAAAAATAAAATAAACGAATGGAAGACGTATAATGCTAGAAGCTCTGGACTGGCTGCGGATTTATTTGAGATGACGTATAATGTCATATTTCTTCTCACGATAAGACGATGATGTTAGCATGGTAAAGACGGGATGCTTGATTATTATATTATTATTGTTAGGATCTAATTTGGTTTTAAACATCGATATATCATGAATATATAGTGTTATTTAATCGATTCACTACTCCAAGCAAATAACTTACCCTACTACGAGTAACGTTGTTTCATTAATGGTTTTAAGTAGGAAGAAAAATTATAATATTAAACCGCGCTGTCAACATTTTTAACTCACAAAACCAAATAAAGTTTCGCGCTACAAAGCCGAATGCAAATCATTATAATTGTATACACTTTATAGTAATATCATTCGGTCATTTCTCCGGCGTTTCTCCCGCATACTAAACAAACAGTTTTATATTCCGCGCTATTTTATTGTACGGCTTTGGTCACGGAATTAATTCAATACCAACAAAAGGTCGGTCAGAATAGAGCGCTACATAAAATGGCGGTCCTAAATAATTAAACTCATAAAGAATGTACTAATTGTAAAATCGTTTTCACTCCACTCGGCATTATGCAAATGGAAGCCGTGAGCATGTAACTTTGGCATATATTTAAATAATTACTATGGGTTTCCATGTCGGAAATCATGTCTTTAACAAGTGTAACTTGGGCTGTTAGTTTAACAGGGCCGGATTGAGTCGGGTGAGCGGATGACCCACAATGTATGAAGCACATGATTAAATATTTTTTCAGTATATTTATCTGTTTATTGCATGACTAACGTTGATAATATATTCCGTATTATCAAAGTTACTTTTTTACTCACCGCCTTGGCAATTGACGAACCTAAAATCATTGTTAATCTTACAATCGATTTTTCTAAACGGTGAAACTTATTTGATCGAAATGCCTAAGGTTTTGTATTACTATTTAACGCGAGCCTTCATATATTACGTATTGATTTATAAAAATAAACAGATAAAGTCAGTACTATTTCTCCAATACTGCAATGAAGGGAACCAAAGCCTCAACTTAACTCCATACTCGATACCCTTACGATACCCAGTAGACCCGTGAATTATATCCGTGACGGTATCTACGCGGAACTTCTGTCGGCCCGCCGTGCTAATTATAATTAATGTCCTGAAAGCGAAAGCCTCGCGGGTTTTGTACTACTCAGGGCAATTCAGTGTTCCATCATGATATTACCTTTATTAGAGGGTTCATGTTTAAAATTTGCAGAAGGGGCATATACGATCCGTTAGCGGTTTTCAATCTTGTTTTAGGGTTATCTGATGGGTTAGGGTCATTAATGAGTGTAGGGTTAAAATTTACCTACACGTGGTGTGATAATCACAAAGGACTTTTAGGCCCATAAAACACTAAGGTTTTGAACTTAGATTTTCTTATTTCGCACAATTTTCCATCACATAATTATATTTCCATACGAGATGTTGCTATATCGTGAATGTAAAATAAAAACAAATCATTTTACAACATTCAATAAGTTATATTTACATAGTATAAAAAAATCGTAATTTAGTTAAATATCGACCCTGTTGTATAATTTAATATGATCATTAATTATAATAAATAATCGCAAAAAATATATTCAAACCCAATCCCTCCCCGTTTCACTACAATACTTATGCAAAATAACATGTAGAGCGTGATTCAATTTGGACTCGTAACGAACCCTTCTGTTTATCTTATTAATCGAGCGAAATATTGTTAAGGAGTGAATTTAATTCACGTTATAATGTTCACGAAGCAATCTTGCCAAATCTACTTCGTTCGTAATCTTTCAGCTGAGATTAACCAGGATCGTACGTAGATGGGTATATTAGGAATATTTTTCCTCTATTTTGATTGAACTTGTTATAAATATACAATAACAAATGATGAATTACTATTTCACTACAATTTAACGTCAATTGTCGTGTACGCACGAGTATTATATTCGAGAAAGTATAGTTACTGAATTATATGATATTTGACTGACTTCAAAAGTGGCGCTAATCAATTCGACTGCTTCTTTCCAAAGTTGATAGCGTTAATAGAATTGAGAATTTTAGCGGGCCGGCATAATCGTATCGAATAGTATGGGATTTGCGCTTACTATCGGGCGCAATGCAGTCAATATGCCACTTAAAGATATATATAACTGATACACCCAATAATGTTTTTAAATAAAACTATTGAGGTATATATTTTGGTCATATAATTTACTGCTTGTAAATTTGCACTCTGCAATTACACCTCCCAATACACACACTCGAGTACGCTCCAGTCCAATATCCTGCAGAAATAACGTCAGCCTTGTGTAAGTCTTGTAACTTAATCAAATTCGGTTCAGTCGGACTGCGGGGCGGGCACAATTTAATTTGTGAATGAACATCCCCCACTATTTGAAATTTTACGGCCGGTTTGAGTTCCCCGCATATTATTGCCTTCACCAATCCGCCAACGGATTAGGTTCGAATGTTTCGCTCGGATTAAATTCTGCAAGATTTGTTTCCTATTTTCGTTTGTTATTAATTTTCTAGGATGGTATTGATTGATGGTTTGATTATTTTAGGTTTGTGGGGTTCAGAAACGGGTTTTGTAGTTCTTTTGTTTGTATGTTTCGTACACAAGTTTTATAAATAAATATTTTTTAGCAGCTGGCGTCTAACTATCTGAGTTACGGAGGCTGTATACTGTCCTACAATTCTGCTTGTGTATAAAAAAATATCTAAGACAGCAACTGTTTAAATGTAACATAATAAAATAATTCACGCATTCCTTAAGCGTTGGCACCGGATTTATGGTATCAAGAGCGCCAAAAATAGTCACTGTGTTAGTTTTCTATAACCTAAACTAAAATTGCAAGAAAAATAATACAGGCAGACTACAATATGATGACCTATCAAATAACAAATTTACATGTATGTACATAATGCATAGTATATAAAATGATTAATTAGTATTGTACAGCTTTCTAATCCCATTTTTAAATCAATCTATATGATCCATGGCTCTAAATGACATTACTGTCGACCATTAAGACCGACATTTGTAGATTTTTTAAAACATTATCGTTGCGTATAGTGGTTTCAGATTTTGTAAAATAAAGATTAAAAATAAAAATATAACTTATTTTTTTCTCCCACAGCCGACAAGGTCCCCCCCGGTTTCCCGGTGATCGCGCCCCCACCCACGATGATGGTGGTGGAGGTGGGGCACACTGCGACGCTGCCGTGCCAGGCCAGCGGCACGCCCTCGCCCAAGATACGCTGGCTGTGGAACTCACTGCCTCTGGACGTCGCCTCCAACCCCAGATACGCGCTGCTCAACGATAAGATGCATGGTGAGTTAATTGGCATTTACAATAAGGACTTTTCCCTCCCACTCTCAATAGTACTTTTGATTGTAGAGGAGACCGCTGCCCTTCATTGCGTGTATATGGGCCGATACAGGAGGACTTTTAACCTTCGATCGAATACCAGGTGTATCAAGACTGCTTCCGAAAACGAAGCTAGGTGGTAGTTTTAGTGACTACAAACATAATGTAACCAAATATTCCGCAAAGAAACGGGACTGTTTTTTTTTATTTTATTTTTTTAAATATCCTCTAGTTTGGGTGGTTGATTAATAGTTTTTCCTAAAATAATAATTTAAAGCTTTGCGTACCATAGCATCTTTAAATTAAAGGGTGTACACTATTATTTAAGAAAAAACTATGTATCTACCACCCTAATAAGACGATAATATACCTACATATACTTATGGTCATTATTGACTTAAGACCTAAGACTATTGACTAAGTAACCATAGACTTATGGTTACGATGTACGTTAAACAAATTCGAAGTTTTACAGGGTAGATACATACGTTATAAACTTCGATCGTCCGAAGTTTCGAACTTCGTTTCGGATGAATATAGTAGGGCCCTTTGTAAGAGTAGTACCAATACTAGGACATGAGTAATGTGTAGTACGTTTCCTCCCCTACGCGTCACCTCATACCTATTACTACTCGACCCGTAGCATGCTATAGGTCATATGAAAATTTAAAAATGAATATTTACATACGCACGAAATGTAAAAATAATAAAGTCATGTAATAATTTATTCATTAATAAAACATCCCTAGGTCATCAATGCTGTTGAATCATACTTAATAATTTATAAGTTGTGAACGATCTGCTGACTGGATACTCTGTATGTGGTTTCAATTAGTGTCGTCATGTCAGCTCTACGTCCCCGAATAGTAACAAAAGGAATAATGGGAAATCATTGAAATCCATATCCGTATATACTGGCTTGTTAAAAAAAATCTCCATATTTGACAATGCCATTAATATTATTTTTATTTCATGAATTCTTAAATACAGTTTTTTCAAAATTTGTATTTACACTGGATCTGTTACACCTCGATGTGTAAACAAACGGTTAGCTAACCCAATAAGGGTGGGTATAATATACCCGCTGGTTGGCACAAAAGCTACGTTAGTAAACAATTCGATAGTAATTATTGCATTAGTTGTGTTGAGTTGCGGATTATCAGTGGGGTTAGGTTATCCCACAAAGATCCCGGCTCAGAACCTTTGACGATGAAATAGCGGTTTCTAGAAGTGGCACGGATTATTTTGGTTTGAAAAGAATTGAGATTTCATTGTTCAGTTGGGAATTTTCATAGTGGATATAATTGAAGAATGTATTATAAAGGTTTGTTGTTGACTTGCTTATTTTCTAGGTTATCTACTGAGAAAATATTCGAATACGTTTTTATAGAACTTTCAATGCATTGATACATTCTAAAATATTTTTAGATAAGCCGTATAATGTAAAAAAACACCAATTAGATTTTGGTATAAAGATCACAATTTTATATTATTTGAATATAGGGCAGACTTATTAATCATTAGTTATTTTTAATATGAAATCATAACCAATGGATGAAAATCTAATGGAAGTACACAAATAAATTACGCACTTTGAATATTAATTCACGTGATTCTGATATTCAATATCGAAATATTTCCATTATGATCAGGTAAATTTTAATAGTAATAAATCTACGGTATTTGAAAATCTGTGCAATTACAGATCATCAAATTGATAAAATGATATTGCAATTTGGAGAGTATTATAATGATAGTGAAAATAATTACATGTGTTACATTAATTTATATGCAAAGTAATATTAATGATTTGTTTGGTTCTATTGAATATTCCTATACACTACTGGTTTAATATAAATTATCGAGCACTAATAACATTTTCTCCCATAAATTAAATTATAATAACAATAATGTCGGTGAACAATAATGTCGGTAAACCCTCAACAAAGGTCAGATAAAAAGTACCCTAAATGATCGAAAATGCATGACGAGGTTGATGAAAGTGGATGAAGCGAAATTAACGACAAGTTCGATGATGTATAGTACTCTCTGCCAACCCCTATGGACAACAGGCGTGACGATGTATGTATGTATAAATTAAATTCAGTACCTAATGTTTTCTTTTTTCATTCGCGTCAGTTACACAAATACAAACATTAACGCTTAAAAAGCATGCTGATAAACTATCATTCCGCACTTCCGAGGTTTTGAAGGCGTAATCGACATTTATTAAGATTTTTGTTAGGTGTTACAAGCGAAGTTATTGCCAACGTTGTTATAAATTTATGCCGCGCATATTGTACCTAATGTAACAAGGCAAATTCTCAGAAGCGTAGTGAGCGGAGCGTAAATCAACTTACCAAGCACAGAATAGACAAACATTTATTATGTATACTATACATACGCGTTCATAGATCATGTTGCATTTAATGTTGAGTTCTGGCTCGTAATATGGGAGTTTAACGCTGCGGACTAGCATTTTTTCTCAAAACTAAAATATTTATAAAAATATTTTTACATATTGTAGATGGCAAAGAAACTATGCACTTTGTAAATATATTAATAAGTGTAATGTATGCTAGAGACTAAGTGGCCGATCTCGTCACAATCATAAAGGTCTACGGGTACTGAAAATATGAGGGCATATCTCTGACAACTAAACCTTTGCGTAAATGCTCTCTGCACCTAAGGAGATAAGAATATTCTAATACCTAACTCCTCTCAATCTTATCTCGATAGGAGGCTTATGTCCGGCTTTGAGACGTAGATTGACTGATTCATTACAGTACAGCATCTTCACTCGCAAAGGAAATCTTTCGGAGTTTATGTACACCAGCAGACTACCTGTAAATTATGATAAAATGACATGTAAATGAATTTATATCACACACAGGAGATGATAGCGTATTTAATGATAAAATATCTATAAAACACCAACTGCGCTCGGAATCCTCAGTGTCGCTTCCATTATCTTTAAATAGGTGTACACGAGCCTAAACTTAGTTTTTGCCTTAGATATTGGGCCACAATTCGATAACTTAATACAAACACAATAATATTGTTTCACAAACTTACGTAAATTGTATACACAACTGGCGAAATGTAATGTTCAACTTTATACGCGGACGGTAAAGTTTACCAAAATATATATAGTTATAATAATATATAGTTAATTTCATTGTGATGATTTTTGTATAAGGCCTCGAAAAGTTGTGTAGGGGTAAAAATATTTGGGTTCGATTTAAAACATTAAAAATTTTGCAAAAACAAGCAGTGATATAAAGTAATTTTGAATTTCAATAAAAAATCTTTAGTCACCGATATACCGCGTTCGCTTTCCCCGTGTACTGTAAAAACAGCTTAACAGCTTTCCTCTCGTGAAAAAAATACTATCAGTGCACAAATCGATTGAACGTTAGCGAAGCCAAACGCAGTTTTAATCCTACCTCACGCAGTGCACTATCGCGCTGTATTCCCGATATTAATTCACTCAAAAAATATTTTTGATAGCATTCTGGGAAAACAACATTCATAGTGTTCCCGGAAAATGATTTCAATATGAAAAATAGATGATTGTGCTCCTATGTCAATCACGCCTTTGTAAAGTGAATAACACTGGAATTGATTGGAATTGGAATATTATGAGATAGCTGACATTGCCATCTCCAATTAACAAATACACATTTAGTGTAAAAATATATAATTACTTTATTTTTATAATTATTTTGTTTATAAATTCTATATTGTACACCACAAAAATTAATAGAAATAAAACACTAAGCTATTATATTTCGATAAACATAAATATGATACATATATTGCCTAATTAAAGTATGTAATGGACTGCCGCAGCATTACTACTAAAATCAAAACTTCATATTTACAAGCACACGTACACACAGGGCCTTATTAATAAACTCGGATGAGTGAAGGATTAACTTTAGACTTTGGGCTACAGAATTCACTCTATTATTATACATAGCTAGATAGTAATGACTATATTAATAAAAATCTATGTTCTTCGGCCTAACATGATAATCCTGTTATGGCAATCCACTGATAAGATAATAACTTTAAAAGTAAAAAGAATGGTCAAAAGAAATTAGGCAATTTTAAAGTTTTGTGCTGAAGTTTAATCCTTCGCTCATCCGAGTTTATTAATAAGGCCCATAGAGACACGACCCAAGGTGAATAGAAACATGTATAGTAAGATCTGTATCATCCAATATACATGCACTACAGGGCAGGGGCCTCTTTTACAATCGAGATTGTCTAGGCCATACAGTCCACCACGCTGGCCAAGTGTAATCTCCTAGAGTAGTAGGGTAATACTAAGATCGCGTCAACGCATTTTCCACCTACACTAAAATTTAATTAAAAATATATTCTTAATATTAATTCGCCCCCGTGGCGACGAATTTAATTTGCAAGTCTTTTGTGAAAAGTTTCCGTCGCAGGCTAAGTCGAACGTCCGCAGAATGATAAGCCGACTACGGTGTTGAAATGTTAATTATATCCAATTTTAAGTGACGAAACAAGCGGACCATTGAACACGAGACTTTTATGTATATTCATATAGCCATAGACATGGGCGTAGCCACGGTGGGGCAGAGTGGGGCGCTTGCCCCACCCTGGCTTTGACCTGTCAGGTACCTAACCAACTCTAAAAAAATAAATTATCTAGGTAAAGTACTAGGCAGGTGAGCAATAACAAGGTATTTAGGATAATTCGAATTATAAACACAGATACAGGGTGTTATAGAAAAATACCGTGGGTACAGTTTGCTAATTACATATGATTTAAGTCTGCTGCCCCACCCTGATCCCACGGCTGGCTACGATCATGGCCATAGATTGCTTTAAAAGTTTCTCAACGTGTCATAATAAGGCTAATCAAATTTGGGGGATACCAAATAGAAATGATACAAACTTCCAATGTTCGGATGTTCGACGTCCGGAGTAAGATATAAGATTTCCAATTCTAAAAATCAATACTATTCTTTATCATTTTCTCCAAACTTAGTCTATGGTTGCGACGTACGATAGAGGAATCCAACATTTTGTGGAATATAGGCACATTAGTGAAGTTTTACGTACGGCGAAGCATTCGAAGTTCGTATCGTTTTTATAAAGTTTCGTTAATTTCAAACCTTCATCCGTATGTTAGAGAAGTGAACTAATAAAGCAAACCATTTTCAACTAGTCACTGTGAATATCGTTAAAAGAAACCTCTATTTATCAGTTGACTTTCTGTGGCCGGAAATTATGATATAAATGAATACACCCAACAGTCACATACATAGTCCTGAACCCACACTAACACTCTTGTGCCGTGAGTATCAGGAACTACGAGAGACATTTCGGTCTCACAAACACCCAGACTCAGTATAGTAAAAGCATCTCCAACTCAACCACAGTCTCTGAAAGTAGCTGTTGCTCGTTTCGTTTCCGTCCAAATGCAGGTGATATTAGTTTAATTAAAAACATTTATATCAAGTCCAAAATTAGAATATTTATGACCGAACACTCGAACGCCATTCAAATAATAAGATGTTGTTAACAGCGCACGGTCCGCTTAGCCAGATTAATCGAGATTTACGTAGTAAAGTGCAACGTAATATTTAAGTTGCGTTTCCAGTATTCGGGTGTTAGAAACTTAGAAATTATTACCCGTTAAAACTCGTGAAGGAGATCTAGTAATAACATAATATATGTACTCGGAAACTATGTTTAATATAATGTATGGAGTAAAAGTGCAGAGTGAGTAATAAAGTCGGAAGCACGCCGACGTCTCAACGCGAGTATGAGTTTAACGTTTGTTCCACTACACTACGTATGCAAACATTATCTTGATATTATTCACGCTGAGAGCAAAGTATGAGTGCACCGGTTACGACCTTTACAACTTGGAACATTGTTTATTTACGAGCATGTACTTTTGTGGATGCAGAATAGTCTTACATAGGTATAAGATTTAAGATGTTTTAACAATACTAATTGAAAGCAACAGGTAAAACAATCTTTCTTACATAATAATTTAACAAAGACAAATTCACACACGTATGTTCATACATAAACTAACACCTTTTTACCAGAAGGAGTAGACAGAACAGCCATAAGTTAATGTTTTTAAATTATGTTGCAACAGGAAGTGGGTATGAGAGACCTGCCATCAGTAAGCCTCTCCTAACTTCCTAAGATGTTGAGAGTTAGTTTCATAGCAGTTGTCACTTTAAGCGACATAACGTAATGTTTATTAATAAGGAAAAAAAAAACCTCTACCTACTCCGTCAGCTGAGCCCTTGTAAGAAAGTATCATCACAAATGCCATTCTCAAATCATTACCGAAAACACAGCATTAATTTAAAATTTATTCGTGCGTACCACCGAAATGTTAACAATATCAATTTTAATACAATTATGCACTCTACAACAAGGTGAGAAAGTAATTTAAATTCAGTTAGAGCAGGCTTGCGGCCGACTTGCCCTGGGCTCTTTATAATCTCATTAATTTTAATTTATTCGTGTGGATTATTTCTCCTTCGACGCGTCAGATATTTCGTGGCTCCGCGACAATGTAGCGGCATTTACCGTTTAAATACGCGTTATGATGGAATAATAGAGCGAAAGCTTCATG
Organism: Hyles euphorbiae; assembly: GCA_023078785.2. Taxonomy (NCBI): domain Eukaryota; kingdom Metazoa; phylum Arthropoda; class Insecta; order Lepidoptera; family Sphingidae; genus Hyles; species Hyles euphorbiae. The sequence goes on along the minus strand of CM041039.1, from coordinate 12,831,289 downwards.
CCTTATAAAATTGCCTTAGAAATAAAATTTAATTCTATACAACATTTTTAAAGGTATAAAATTTTTAAATAGTCGACTAGGCTAATAATTATTCTGTATTTGTATCAGCATGGGCTGAGTGGGACGTATATGGATACGTCCCACTGCAGGGCACGGGCCTACTCTACAATCGAGAATACGATTGAGAGTGGTTAGGCCATATAGTTCACCACGCGGGCTTAGTGCGGGTTGGCTAATAATTTTTAATTTCTCTCAATTATTATTGTTCCATATTACTCGAATATTTACTATATGTGTACAACTACATAAAAAAAAACAAATATTTTAGGTGTCAATCTCTAAACATTTACACTCAATTTTTCTAACAGTTTAACATCATCACGATTTTCGATCGCCAACTGCGAGGTAAACACACATCAGTACGAATAGTTAGCTGTGTGTACCGCCGATTTATCAAACGGCTAAACGGTTTCAATTAATCATTCACAAGTGTCAATGTGCGGCTTTCGTACGTATCTGATAATCCGGCTATGACACGGGATGTGCCAACTAAACTGCGGAACAGGTCCGGATCCGACCGACTACCGACGGGGGCTATTAACCCCCGATTGGCAATTTAGATTGGTAAAGTTTTACGACTAAATCGAACGTAGTTTGGGACTGAATTTATCGTGTATTTTTTAATTGGTGGTCGTTTAGAATTTTGGATTAGGTTCGTGTGGAGTAAAGACTAATGCGAAAGTTTTACGGTTAGGCGAATTGAGGGATGTCATGAGTGAATTTTTTTGTATTTGTTCTGTACTTTTAAAATATTTTTAGCAATGATGTAAAATAAATAAATTACTAATAGGGTATTAGCGTTTGGCGACAGAACAATATTTAATTATCAATTAAGTCTGTATATACAATATCCCTAGGAATTATTTTAGGTTTAATAATATAATTGCTTATTTCTAATTGGATTATTTTCACTAGCCATCAGTAAGTAATTTTAAATGCTCACAAATATTCCGTTAGCTGTAACCCACCAAAAACTAAGAAAGCCACCCACAAAAACGCCCTAGATTCGTCCCGTCTCTAAGCATATCGGTATTAAACACTTCGGTAAATACCGAACGCGCTCCGTCGTACCACACGTACGATATATTACTTAGAATATCACAATTTGATACTAAACTTAATACATCTTGTTACATAACGTACATATTCGCGAGGCATGGATATGTTTTAAATTCTATATGCATAGACAGATGCAACTCGTCTAAACAAATAGGAACCTTGTTACTAAACTCAGTAGTTACAATTTAATAGCTCAGCAGTTTATTTAATTGATGTATCTATAAACTCGTCCATCTAATGTTTTTGGTTATTCATTTGTATTATGAATTCATATTGTATTTAAAAGCATTTTAAAAATACTGAGTTTACATGAACCGAGATTGATAAAAATAGGGAAAATTATACGGCGTCCAAAATTTTGTAATAGAAATTCTAAAACTAAACCGTCCATTTAATATGACTAATTAATTATTGGTTTAGTGCAATGGATTAAGGTCCAACGCTTACTTATAAAATTAAGAAGAAACTAACAACCAGCAATGGTCAAGATCTAGATAAAATCATCAATTAAATACACGTTACGCTAATTATAATTTAGAGTGATACATCAGAGCATCGTCAATGTAATCCCGACGATGTAATCAAGTTGAAACTCGTTCCCGCGGAATCTTATCGGCTGAGACGGGGACAAATCGACGCAAATCTCCACCGACAACCGGAGAATATTGAACCTATAAAATATAAACTAAGCTAAGGAGAGAAATTCCGTCTATTTTGCTCTTGAACACATAAAATTTGCCGAGCTCTCTCGCGCAGATTGTTTAGCTTTATTCGAACGTTAAATTTTCTCATCCGTTTTATTGGCAAATAATCTTTTTAATATAACACTGAGGAAGTTTTAATTACGCGAACAATGAGCCGGTTATGGTATTTTAGGTGTAGTAAAATTAACTGCTCCGACTTACCTGGGCTCCGTTCGTTATGAAACGCTCTATTGTGGTATGAACTCTAGATGTGGTAATTTTGTTGATTTCAATTCCGTCTTAAGCTGTTTTGAGGCTAGACTGTAGGATATTTGTTCGGTATGTACTGACCTAAGACAGTATATTGTGTTTTGGGATTAGCCTATAAACCCGTCATCGTATTTGGTTTCAAGTCAGTTAGCATAACTATGTACTTCAACCGGAGACACAATTGTCTCTCTCCAATTGGTATTCTATACTGAAACTGTGCTTAGGACCAATTCCAATATAGACAGTTCGTGGTGCATTGAGTAAATTATTTAGTTATGTTTAGGTAAAGTAACTCTATGATGCAGATAATAATGATGTTAGCAATCTAATATGGATTCGACCGAAACAAATGAAGGTGAGTTCGATAAATAAGTCTGAAATTGAATCTGAGTGTTGTACGATCGTAAAATTTCGCACCTTCTAATGCCAACAACACAAGATCTGTATCGTAATGTTGGGTCTAGTAAAATAGCAAGACTGCTTTATTACAATTCAACAATTTACATAAATAGTAAATAAATCCATAAAATTAAGTAGACAAGTGTTACGTAAACGAGAAGCGATTGTAACAAAAGCCATCGTTCATGCCGTAACATCCACCCAAAAAGGCGGCGTTACAAAATGTGGAAATTATTATAATGTGCAAAATATGAAAATGCCGGCTCGTACTGGCAAAGTGAACGATATTAAACGTAAGGATGTAGTGGTGCGCGATATTAATACGAATAAAATTTTGCTGAGGATGAAGTTTATCTAAACAACATGGGGAAGATCGACGGGGTCGGTGTTTTTAACAATATCTTGACTACGTAATTGAGTTGTTAGATTGGATGTGTGTGTGACTCTTGGTTAGTTACTCTATGACAAAATGCTGTTTATTATTAATTTCAATAGTTAGTGTTTTCTACAGTACCTAAATTTATTAGTGATACAAATTCAAAACGTAAGTCAGAACTCAACGGCTTTACTTGAAAGCCGTGCGACATGAAGTCACCCAATTCTACCGCGAAAAACTTTCAACGCGGAATCATTCTTTAACACCCCTTCTAGCGTCATTATCTCCTTGATCCTTTCTCACACCATCGTGCGAACTTCCCTTCCCCCCTCTGCCCCTCCCACTTCTCGACCTTAAAGGACGCAGATACACGGCGTGATTGCGACCTACCAGCCGAGATTACGATTCATTTACATACAAATGCGGAGACCTTCCAACTTTGAATGGGACGCTATGGTTGACTGTTGTTCTAGCAAAAAGCGTGGCTTAATTCGAACAACAATAACTGCGGCCGGGGGTTTATTAAGGTGCGTCCTTTTGTCGCCGCCATGTGCGTCTCGACGTCTGGTACATCTAGTACATGATTTATTTCTTTGGCGTGGGTATTATTACTGTTAAAGTTTTAATTTAATTTTAAATTCACTGTGGGTTGTTTATAGTATCGCAATAACTTTTATTGGTTTATTTAGGTACATTTAATTGGACATAATGAAAGATTACATACTTCATGTGAAGGAAACTGATTCCAACTATTGGCTCCTATGAAAAAAAGAAAAGTTACAGTAAGAATATTGACATTTTATTGATGAAAGTCTGGGCTTATGCATACTCTTTCAAAACTATGCATATGAAATACCATTAAGTGTAGTAGGTATTTAAATAAATATTTCTTGCATGCTCTCTTCGCGATACCATAAAATTCACATTATTTATAATCAATATTCAATGATAATAACATTGAATCCCGAAACTCAAACTGAGAACAAATATTTTCGGACCACGCAAATATTAGTGCAAATGCGAGCATAATCTGGGGCGCTTCCTTTCTGTTCTCGAAAGGGGATCGAAAATGTTTACTCGCTTATATAAACTCCAGTGTCAATAATTTACTTAACGATTAGTCCTTTCAGTTTAATGCAAATGTTTTATGTAGAGACGTGGAAGACACTTAATGAATTTGATTTTAATTGCCCAATATATAAGTAGTGAAGTGCGTGGTGGCCTGTTGGTAAACGGACTAGACGCGACTGCCAATATGTTCACGGTGGTCGCGGGTTCGAATCCCAGGGCACACCTCTGACTTTTCGGAGTCATGTGTGTATTGATAGTCAATCACCACGCACTAAAACGGTGAAGGAAAACATCGTGAGGAAACCTGCATATCATAGCGATTTATAAAATTTCTATGGTAGGTATGTAAGTCCGCCAACCCGCACTAGGCCAGCGTGGTGGACTATATGGCCTAACCACTCTCAATCGCACTCTCGATTGTAGAGTAGGCCCGTTCCCTGCAATGGGACGTATATGGGCTGATACAGATACAGATATAAGTAGCAAAAGACAAGGCCTTTTCAAAATAAATGAATATTCAACTAATTATATATTTTTATCTGAATTATCGTTATCTAATCTAATCTCTAAGATAATTGACTAGTCGCAGAGGGGTCCGCGCCATGACCATTAATGGTACAATGTTTGGCCGGCTAATTTTTTCCATTAGTCACTAGCCACTGCGGTGTACAATATATCCCTTTTTCCTTCCGTCCGCTTCGTCAAATTGTAATTTCCCTCCAGTCTGGGATCAAAGCATTCATATCACGCTTCCAACGATTTCTAGATCGCCCGGACTTGTTACGGCTTTTTTGAAATCGACATATGTATCAAAAATACATACATACATAAACTCATGCCTCTTTCCCAGAAGGGGTAGGCAGAGTTGCAACTAGGACAGCCATGTTTAGCCTTGTATTATACATACCAAGATGGGATAGGGAGCACCTATCGCAGTAGCACAACAAATTCTTGATTGAAATAGAATTCAATATTTTGCTAATTTGGCCCAGTGGTATGCGTGTATTGGAAGCACACGACCCGCCCTGTTTACGTCTGTTTGGTCAATTTCGCGACTGCAAATCGGAATAGCATATTCGCGTATACAATTACACAAATTGTATCAGCCCATATACATCCCACTGCAGGGCACGGGCCCCCTCAACAATCGAGAGTAAGATTGAGAGTGGTTAGGCTGTATAGTGCACCACGCACCACGATGTTTTCCTTCGACGTTTAAGTGCGTGGTGATTGACTATCACACATGACAATGAATACACACATGACTCCGAAATATCAGAGGTGTGCCCTAGGATTCGAAACCGCGACCACCGTGAACATGTTGGCAGCCGCGTCTAGACCGTTTACCAACACACCACCAGGCAATTGTTTTTAATTATTTTTTTTCAATTTTATTTTTACACACACACGGTATTAATAAAAACAATGAAGAATTCTGTAACAGTGCACCCCGCGGCGCTGTGTGCAAACTTGCGTACCGCATCAGATTGACGTGAGACTGTTGAAATCCACTTTGTTGCAACTTCTCCCCGCAGTATACAAGATTACTGTGTATGCACATGCGCAAATCTCTTTATGAAACACTCGCCGACGCCGTCGACTCCGCTCGCTGTGAAATATGCCTTTCCGTACCCCAGGAACTGCAAGCAAACACGTCACTGGGTGAAGTTTTCTCTTAATCTTGTGGTGTTTGTTTGAATATTATACCAACTTTGTCTTTAGGAATTGGTTTTCGACGTACAATTTATTGAGAATGGTAGACTTTTAGAGAATTGAACAGCCTCCGTGGCGCAGTCGGTTAGACGCCGCCTGTGTAAGACGAGGCCGCGGGTTCGAGCCCCGCACCGAGATAAATGTTTGTGCGGCCCGCAAATATTTCTTTCGGGTCTGGATATTTGTGTGGCCGAAAAGACTCTCGTAATTAATGATACCGACATCCAAGACTCGACCTGTGGGGTCAGGACTATGTGTGTGGCTGTTGGAAGTTTATCAACGGACAAGGTCGTCCAGGGCGGTATCACTGTCTCACAGGTAATCGACGTGAAGCGACACCTTCGCTGTCGCGTTCCGTTTGGAGAGTGAGATTGCCGGATGTCCAGTACCCTTTTTCTCTTCCTATCATTTTTCTTTCCCGCTCTCCTCCCGGTTTAATGGGCCGGTAACACATCCATCATTCAAACGTTGTGGATGTTCATGTTTGCCCGTGATGTGATGTATCGCTTACCATAAGGTGACTAGTTTTCTCGTTTGGCGGATCCATACAACATAATACAGTTATTTTCCCCATACTATCTATTCGTCCTTGCAATTTAGCATCATAAAATCAGAACAAAACAAATTAATTTACATTGCCGATAAACCTCAGTATCCATTTTATCTGTTTCCTACTTCTATATTAGTGGCCTCGATGAGCCATTAATTTACACGGCGAAAGATGATCTCATAAGTGTCGTCCAAAGATATGATCACCTTATATCGTTTAATCAACCTCCTTGCGGGCGGAACGTAAACCTCCGCTGTCCACCCTAAGAGCCAGATTAAACGGACCTGAGCGATAAAGCTTTGACGGCCATCCCAATCTGAGCCGTGGAAGTCACTGCTTCTCATTCGAATATAACGTGTTGGATGGAACCAGATAGTTCAAGTTACACTGGTGGTGATATAACGCCCGTCGACCCGCTATTCCCTCGGACATTTATGAATGGCGCTTATTTTTCTTTTAATTACGCCCCCCGCTGTTCCGTTGACGTGTTTTGTCGTCGCCGCGGGTGGCGCCACCTATATCTATTGCCTTCAGTGGTTGATAGCCAGGTGTAAACTACCTAATTTCATTTTTATAGTGGGCTATGTCATGTTCAATTGTAATTAACCATTTTATGTGCCGTCTAACGCATTAGGGTTGGAAATAATAAAAATAAGTGTCTTATTGTAATAAAAAATTTATACACGTAAGTGACTCACTTCACAAAATGTATCACCCCTCAAAAATGCGTCAATTTTGTGCCATACATTCAAAACTCACGCCTTTACCCCGAGGATGTAGGCAAAATGCATCTACTCCCAATGTTTCACCAATCACATTTCCGCATCAAGATATGACGATACCTAGCCTACAAATAAGTCAATAAAAATATGAACAATACAGTGGCGTACCTTACAAAGTAGTACAAAGAGTGAGCACATTACCACGTCGGTCACGTCACCTGTACGCAGGCCGCCCGCGGTCTAGCCGGGTATTAGTTCAAATCTGCCATGAGTAGGGTAGACTCGGCAAGCGCTCCATAGAATTTCAAGTATGCCAAAATCCTTGTGATTTATACAAACGGCTTGTGAATTTATTTTCTTACCTAGCGTTGGTTGCCGCACGTGTGTATGGTCAGTGTGTGAAAATATGTGCAGGAAAATTTTAGGCCTTTTTAGTTTTTTTTTTTTAAATAATAGGTGAACAATCTTAGATTTTTGATACTGTCATGTATGTTGCAAAAAGTACTACATTTTTTTTTATATGTTTGCTTACGTTTTTTTGGTTTCACGATTCTTTAATATACACAAAAAGCTGTAATTATAAAAATATCTACAAGAATAGACCATTCAAACATGTATACACACATGGACGAAACCAACAACTGTCTAAAAATAATCTCGTTCCCAACGGATTTTGTTCTTCAAACTGAAAAACTTGCGCAACGCGAATAGACCCCCTGAGATTTTACACAGAAGTGCTTAGTTACACTGTTTAATAAATACGAACTAGAACAACATTTAATATAAAGATAGTGGATCGCTGGCGGCCTATCACAGCGGAACAAAGGTGGCTATTATTGAAGAAGTTCGGGAGTTTGTGTCGTTCGCAGTGAGAGCTCGGCAGACTTCGCACCTGGGTTTGGTGCAAACGTGAAGCGACTTGCCGAGGTTTTGTTGAGTAAACAATCGGTTTGTATGCAAATGTATTGCGGATATATTTAGTTAAGGCTCGGATAAAGTTAATGTTATTGCTATTGAAACCGAATGCTCAAATAAAACGGGTACAAGTCCAAAGCATTCGCGGTTTTTCTGTTTACCTTGTTACGTAAATGTTTATAATATTTATTGATTACATTTATTAGTCGCTTTAATATACATAAACTCACGCCTTTCTCCCAGAAGGTATAAGCAGAAGTTCTACGAGGACATTTACATTTCGCCTTGAATGTTCCGTCCCACGATGTGATATGCGAGCCTATAGCCATATCAGGCACAAATTGCTGACTCCGGCCTGAAACAGTTTAACAGTTTGGAAATTATCAATAATAAGTTTTAAAGAAATGCCCATTCATAAAAGTAGGTAATATTTATAGTTTGTAACAATTTCAAAAATATTTAAAGTCTACTTACTCGACATTTTAATAAAATGATATAATATTATGATCAATTCGTTTTAATAAATGTATGCTTATTTTGTAAATTTGCAATTGGTTACACTTACACTTAATATTGACTGAAGTTTCTTGTCATAGATTAAATTTATCCATGTCTTAGGAATGAAGTACTAAAGAATATTAGAGTAAAGTAATGCTCACTTCAATTTACAGCTCTAGATAAAATTACACCCCAAGTGACGAAGCTTGAAAATAATTCAAATATCTTATTACCTTCAATTCAAAATTAAAGGTAAAATCATTAGTAGACACGAAACGAAAAAAAAATGAAGTAAAATGAACACTAGACTGGCCGTTTCGGCTAACTTTGGCCAGAAAAAAAAGCAAACTAAATAGTGAACCCGCAGTTGTAATCCGGTGCGGCGACGGTTCTGTCTCACCGGACCTTCGTCATAGTTCCAACCAATCGTCGGCTGTCACCAAATCCCGAGATCCCGCCACGTGCGGCCGCCATTTTTATTTGATTACACCGAACTCCCGGGATTTTCTAGTTCTAGCGCCCAACGTAGGAATGACAGGCGATGTTATGATTACCCTCCGTGTATGCCGTGCGTGGATTGTCTTTTGGCATTTTTATGAGGCTGCTTGGGTTTTTAAGCTTAACGTGATTGGGCCGTGTGGGATGAAGCTATTTGTTTTCATCAGACTGTCTACTGCTAATATACGCTTTAGTAAAGAAATTCGTCAAATGAAAATCTTGTCACAAGTAACTGTAATTCAAAACTCAATATTTATTATGAAACGCATTAGATGGAAACAAAGACCAATAAGGTTATTAATATTTATAGATCTGGCGTTGCACAGACAATAGAATTTGAAAATACTTTTTCAAACTAATCCAACTACACACGCCGGCACAATTAGAGGAACACGCACAAAAATTAGTATTTTTTAAATTTTGTTTGCTGTTTGTTTGAATAGTCCTAGTTTTAATATTTCAACACGTTTAAAAAACAAAATGATGCAAAAAGATTTTTGGATATTTAGAGTTTTATCGTTAATTATACGCTCTTAAGTGTTTTTAAGATTTTTTCACTTTCAAGTGGTTTCACAAAATTTTGTTTAATTTCATTTTGTGTGACTTAAGATATTTTTATTGTTATTATTTTTAGAGTACCTTTTTTGTAGGATATAAAATGAGTGGCTTACCTTCCACTGAAGTTGCCAGAGCGGTAACAATGATTGAAAATGGTCAACGGTAGGGTTCAGTAAGTCGCGAATTGGCTGTGTCGGTATCTGTCGTCTTTCGCAACGTTAAACGTTAGAGGCACATTGGCTCTTATGTGCGGAGGCCAGAATAAGGCAGAAAATGGTGAACCAATAGCAGAAAATGGTGAACCGGTACCCAGGATGATCGTTTTATACGACTGCAAACTTTGAGAAATCGTCGTCAAACAGCTATTCAGACCCGAAACATGTCACATGAAGTCCATAATGTTAATATCAGTTAGCGTACAGTGAGAACACGCTTAAATTAAGTTGGACTGAAGTCTTTCGTTCCGCCTAAAGCTCCGAAACTTGAGGTGGTACATAGAGTAGCCAGATAAGCTTTTGCTCATCGACACCGCGACTGGACAGATGAGTGGAGCCGAGTTTTGTTTAGTGATGAAAGCAGTTTTGGTGTGAATTGCATAGAAAAAAGGGAGAGTATCTGGAGGTATCGAGGAGAACGCTAATCGAGCAAACTTTACTGAAAGAGGTGTCTTATGGCGGAGGGTCAATTTTGGTATGGGGTGGTACATGTTTGGAAGCACGCACGGAGTTAATACTTATAGAAAATGGCTCTTAAACTGCACAAAGATACGTCTCAGAGGTCTTAGAGTCCCATGTATTGTTTTTTGCACCATTCATAGGCGAATATTTTTTATTTATGCTTGATAATGCGCAGCCCCACGCAGCGCAAATGGTTCGCGACTACTTAAATCAGGCCCAAATCGCGCAAATGGATTGCCCAGCAAGATCACCAGACATGAATCCGATAGAGAATGTATGGGACGTCATCGGAAGAAAGATAAATGTAAGAAACCAAGCCCCAAAGATCGTCCAAGTATGAAAATTCATGTTAGTGCAAGAGTGGGAAAATTTGTTGCAAAAAATGATTGATGACGTCATTAAAAGCATGAAGGATCATATCCAGACTCTTATCAGAGCCCGTGGTAGCAATACGCATTATTAATTTTCTTACCTTATTTCGGTAACTTTTTAAAATACATGATTACATTTGACAATACAGAAATTTCATTTTACTGTATTTCCGTTTAATTGCATTTGCGTCATTAATTAAAGTATTTTTAACTCAATTATAGTAATTTGTTATAAATTTTGCCTCACTTTAAATATTTAAAAATTAAAAACATTCAGTTATAATAATATTTTCTAAGAAATTCAATATTTAACGCGTGTTCCTCTAATTTTGCCGGCGTGTGTAGTTTTCCAAATTCAAAATTGTCCACCCAATTTAATCCACACACATCCCGATACATTTTCACGATTCCCGCGAACTTTCAATATAGTCTAGGCGGCACGTTGTGCGCTAACAACGTTTTCTTTGTGAGCCAGGCCTTGTTCACGTTGTTCTTTTTCCACCAACACCCCCCCTCTCCCCATCTCCCTCCCTAACTCTAGGAACAGTTTGCCTACAGGTACAAGTTTCTATTTCGTGCAGACTTGGATGAACACGTTACAAAGGCCCGGTCCTGTTTTGGAGGCAATTAAAATACGTTCCGTTTCTAATTAGTGCTTTTTACACTGACACGGCAAAGTGATTGCAATGCTGATGGCTAGTGCAATGGAATGCAAATAAAGTATTTGTCAACGAGATTAACAATTTCAAGTTGATCGGCAATAAGATACCTAGATTTTTTTACTTAACGCTTTTTTGTACACTTATAAAAGTTGTTATAAAAAGTAGAAATGGCGGTCAAAACGTATTAGACAATTTCTCACATATAACCAAAATAGCTTAATGCTACTTTTCAGATGCATTATGATATTAGAACTAATCTATTTTGAGCGTAACAAACGTGGTCTAAATTAACTTTTGCTTCCTTAGTGCAACAACCAAAACAATTTAAGATAAGTTTAAAAGCTTGACAATGTTATTTTAAAGTTTACGCGACCTAAATCTAGACTTTGAAACTGCGCGGCACTAACTCATGTGTTACATACAGTTACCAACTTTATTATGCACTTAAAACCGAATATAATCATAGCATATTTATGAGACAATTTGTATAAATCTCTAACGTTTATTAAAGACAAAACAAATTCAGTAAGGCGAGGTAAAACAAAGCTTCATCATTAAACCGAGCAACATTGCCTTACTAATCAAAGTATACAAGCCACTAAATGAATCCTCAAACAGAGGCATAGCCTTCGTACGGCTTGCCCGATTAATTTTCATTAGCAGAAGTTAAGAATAATGCGCCTGTACTCGGTGGGCTAATAACGTTTGCCGTCTCTTTCTAGGTACGCTGCAAATAGTCAAGAGTGAAGAGGAAGACAATGGCAAGTTTGAATGCGTTGCCGAGAACACTATTGGAACGGAATTCTCCAAGCCGACCGTGCTGTATGTCAAAGGTGAGTGTCTAATATTATTATTGGAATTTCTGTTATTCATATGGCGAACTTTTGCTAATTGTGTTATTTGTGTGAGGAATATTGAAATGTTTTATTCAATGCCAATAAATATTTGGCTTACTTCGAAAGTTAACTGGATCCTAGATATCTGGGACGAAGAATATCTTGGAGCAAGGGATCTTTGACATGTTATTGGATATTATCTACATTTGAAATAATTTAATTGCACCCAAAATAATGTTTTTTGTGTATTTCACAAGAATATATTTTCTGACTGACTCCAAAAAGTTTCTCATAATTATGAACCCAGGATAAAAGATGTGTATCTATGAGTTAGATTCAGGACTATATGATTATTTAGACTGTTAGATATATTTGTTTATTCAAATCCCATCTGAGGCAGACAGTAATATATTACATATAAGACGACTTATCAAGTCAGTTCAATTCTACCCAAAGCTACCCAAACAGAACTCGGCGCGCCCTTCATACGATCTCGCGGTTCTTGCAACTATATCCGAGGGCGGCGGCCACATCAAAGAGCCGCACTACAATAACCGACCGCAAGTCCGCCGAAACTCTCTGCGGTTAAATTACTTAATGATCATCCATTTGCGTTCGTGGCACGTGACCCTGATTATACTAGAACGAGATGGATGTATGTCACATGCTACACGTTAGAGTGAAACGGATGGTATGACGAATTGCTTATTTCAGGTATGTGAAAATTGTGGTGTTGCGCGCGATTTGCTTTGAAGTGGAATGCGAGTCAACAGCATTGTATGAGTTTTTGGAGGAGTTTGGTTTTAGTGAATCATAAATGACGTATATATACATATATCGTTATCAAGCCTGCAAATATTGCACATACAACAATCCTGAAATTTAAATTTAAAATAAATCAAGAAATGCCTTTAGTTTAGTCAGCTATATCAAATTAAGAAATAATTTAAGTAACTTTAATTAAAATCGATTCTTTTACGAATATTTGGAATTTAATTACTTACAGTAGATAATTTTAGCAGGAATGTTGGAAATCTTTAGTTTTAATATACGAAATAGCTTTCTAAATTATCATAATTATAGTAATATGTGGTTGAGCTTCAGCGCTAAAAGATTGAAGGTTAGTTAATTATTGGGTAGTTTGATACTTAACTGTAATTTCGATTAATATTCGCTCTTGAGATAACTATGGAATTTGAAAATCTCATATATTCGTGGGTATTACATACCATGCATGCATGAATGCTAAGCATTGCTTTGTAATTCATGGTGTTTTTATGGTTTGGTTAGTGTCCATGAGCGATCGAATCGCTTCTTATCAGGCAAATGGAGTGCTCCGCTCGCCATTCATTGCGATAAATAAACTGAAAGAAAAAATTATATAAATTATACTAGTTACATTAATAAATATACATATAATTAATGTTGCGTGTTCCTAAGCACTCGGACTGACAAAGTATTGACAATATATACGCGTCCGGTGTAATGTGTTCGTCACCAACTCATGTTGGGTACTACTGGTCGACTGACGAGGCTCTAGCTGTCAGATGATTACGGGCAGCATCGGAATCATCAGTACTAGATGCCATGTCCTGCATTCGCAAACTGGCCTGCCAATCATGATTAGTTGGTAACGTGGTATTTGTAACACCACGCAAAAATATCTATGTTACAAATCCCTAATAGAGGCCTATACGACCGGACACCTACTGTAGCTGAAGACGAAGAAGAAGGTTTATAATTCCACTATAATGCTCGACGTAGTGATATATGCATTTCCGAGTCATGTGTGTATGTCAGTCAATTCCCACGAACTAAAACTGTGATGGTAAACATTGTGAAGAAACCTGCATGCCATAGCGACTTGAAGAATTTCTATAAAAAGTCCGCCAACCCGCATTAGGAGGCCAGCGGGGTGAACTATATGGCCTAACCAGTAACCACTCTCAAATCGTACTCTCGATTGTAGAAGAGGCCCGTGCCCTGCCGTGGGAGTTAATGTCTGAACAAAATTCAAGTAGAAACCGATAAGTACACACTTGTTAACTCATAAATATGTTTGAATTAAACTTGTTACATTATGAAGTACAATTGTGCTGAATATTACGGCGAACGTCTGAAGTTGCCACAATTTATTTCACTTAAAGCCCCGTTTCTTTATTAAAGACAACACGAAGTTGCTGAGAGCTCGCATCAAATGCATAGTGAATTTTAAACAAAGGAACAATTGTCGAAACCTGCTACGTGATCATTCTGCTTGCGGGCGAACGTTTCGAGTTATAAGATCCAGCGGTGTGTAGAATTAATTTATCAAATAAGGTTTTTATTGATATGGGAAAACGCCGAGCAAATAATGTGGGCCGGGCACATTGCATGTAAAAGAGTTGGGGTCGAAAGGATCTAGAGAGGAGGAAATATACAAGCAAACGAAGTGTCGGACGCCCACCTACAAAGTGGATGGATGACCTGATCAAGGTTGCTAGATGCAGGCCGCTTCCAACAAGTCTATCCGGTGATCCACAGGGGAGATCCATGTTCAGCAGTGGACTTCCTACTGGTAGGTGAAGACAGAGAGAGAATATGGGAATCATCATTGGAGTTATAACTCCACCTCGGGAAATGTGCTCAAAATGATTTAAAATGAAACTTGCTGAAAGTATTGAAATAAAACTATTATTTACGGATTTTATCGCGAATTTAGTTTATTTTTTTACATTTTTGACTTCCTGACGTTTCGATTACTTTACAGCTTTCGTGGTCACGGGGCGGACCTGCTGAAAGTAGTCTGCATTAACGGTAAAATGCCGCTGTTAGGACATTATGAATAATGTTTTGGATGTAAGAGATAAAAATTAACACAGGTACAGGATAGATTATTAAAAATGCGCTGAACACGGAATAACTAATCTCAACATTTGATTCATTTAATATAAATTATTATCAGCCACAAAATAACACGCATTCACAAGCGCGGAAGTCTCGTGGCGCAACCCAAGCGCTCAAATAAGAAAACTCCAAAACTTACAGTAGTAGTGACTGAGTCTTATTGAATTACTTTGAAACTTGACGAAAAGCACCGGTGGATTATTCTCATCTGGAAACGGTTGCCGGCTCACCGACACGTTCATTTCCATCCTGTGTTTCTTTTTAGTACACCCCTTCCCTTTTCACCCCCCTCCCCCCTGTCCCCATTCCACCACGCTCTTCGCCAACTGCGTTTTATTAAATGGCAGTTACTATTTCACGGATGAGTGAAAAGTTTTTGAGTGTTAAAAAATCGCATGTTATGAATTCGAAATGAGTTTTTGCGGTTGGTTGTTATTAAAATATCTGTGATTGACATAAAATGCATGTTTAAAAATACTTTGTCGTTAAAAAATAGAACTGAATGTAGTTTTTTTTAGAAAAGTTGGACTGATGATATAATTGAAAGTCTTTATATAATATGTTTATATACTAGATGGGTTTGCGTTCGACCACCTGATGTTAGGCAATGATTCGCTTTACAATGGAGCACGCTAACCGAGAAAGTACCAATTCACTCGCAGTTTAAAGAGACCCACATTGTAAAACAGAGAGACTAGCAGGGAATTTGGTAATTTTGGCAGTTCATTTCTAAAACATTGCTTTCGAAATGAATATAGGCAGCTTTAAATTTACTATAATAAGGCTCAGTTGCATAAACTAACTTTGACAATACCTTTACCTTTGAACATAATATCATTGCCATACATTTAAGACGTATTTGACTTTGCGAATGTATGGGATTGACAGTTTCAAGGTCAAAGATATTAGCTAAGTTAGTTTGTGCAACTGAGCCTTAGACAATGATGCTCTATACGGATAATCTAGGCAGTTGTAAAGAAAAACAGATGAAATATATACACTGTATCATCCAAATCATTCCAAAAACCTTACCAATAAACCGGCCAGTAACTCCATCGATCAGTACGGAGTACCGCAGATAATTATTCCGTCTGCAAGGTCCGGAACTATTCGACAGACACCCAGTACCGCGCGATAAGACACCGTTGTGACAAATGATCTCGTCAAATATTGACTCAGTGCGTACAGCTGTCTTTCAAGCGAAGTCTATAGCTGCTTCTAAAGTTAGTAACAATAAATATACTTTGGTAGTGTCAGTTTAGTGTGACTTTGGACGGATCTTTGTCGATTACTATGTAAATTTTAGGTAGGGAGTAAGTAGTGGTCTAATTTAGAATTCATTAGCAGTCTGTCGCTTGGTCACTAGTCCCATAGCTCGGTTTGTGTTTATGGTATGGCGTGTTAAAAAGTAGCGCTTTTGTTAAGGTACACTATAAACGAAACTATTATTATAATTTACAATGTAAGATATATATGTATAAGATATTATCTAAAAGCTCTAAAAATCTTGAATTTGAATAAAATAAAATAAAATATATTATAAATTATAACAAATATATAATGAACTGCTCTGATTTCAATCAACTTGTAACTTCTGCAACGACTACATTGCAAATTGATTTTGAAAATAGCAACGCTGGAGTTTCTTGCCCGTTCTTTTTAGGGAAAACCGCTTTCCGAAGCGGATGATAGAACAAATAATGACTATGTCTAAATGATCTTGAACATTTTAATGTATTCTGTAAAATATTTTCATTTTCATATTATTTTCATACTTGGAAAAATAAAAACTGTCAATGAACACCCAAATCATTTGGAAGGCGATGATTAATAGATGATCGTTGTAAATTTCCTGTGCTTGAAAGTAATAACAGCTATTAGACATAGCTTGGATTTCACCTATGAGAAAAACCATTTGCTCGTTTGCCTTCTAAACCATGAAATAACAAGGAAATATTGATTTAAAATGTTTACTCCGGGCCTGCAATACAAAGTACTAATGGTAGCCAACTCATTTGTGACAGGCCACCTAGGTAGGTATCACCGCAATGTCTATTTCTCCCGCCAAACAACAGTGTACAATCACTCTTGTGTTTTGGTATAAACGATATTGTAGCCAGAGTAATATTGAGACTTAACATATTATTATGCCTTAACATATGACTTAACATATTATTATTATGCCGACTGCCTCGGTGGCGTAGTTGTACTACGGTACGGTTACAAAGCTGAGGTCTCGGGTTCGAATCCCGGGTTGGGCAAAGTGATATTGGATTTTTCTATTCAGTATCAGCCCAAAGTCAGGAATTTGTGCCCGATATGGCGATAGGCTCGCCACCTATCACATTGTGGGACGGAACATATAAGGCGAAATGTGGGTGCCCTGGCACCTCTGCCTACCCCTTCTGGGAATAAGGCGTGAGTTTATGTATGTATGTATATTATTATGTCTCAGGGTGGCGAGTTCAATGTAATGCCACGCATTGCTTTGTATTTCAAGGTGTTTTTTGGTGTCCATGAGCATTATTCGTAACGCTTACCATCAGGCGAACGATATGCTCGTCTCGCCATTTAATGCAATTAGAAAAACACACTCTAACGCAAACAACAATATTTGATAAAAAAATACTCGTGATTTAATTAATAACTTTATAGAAATAAATATAACACAAACCAGCACACACGAAATTAGTCTTGCCAAATTAAAAATAACACGGGCGGTATAAAAAGCGTGATTTATTTAGCGAAGTTAATCCGGCCGCGTAGGAGCCTACACGTTACACACGTGATGTCTCTTTGAGGCCGGAACGTCCTCTTTTTTACGATATTGGTAGACCTCTGTCACTGTCACAGGCCTGTACACTCGCGCACTTTTACATATGAACAGATTATGCTATCTACTTTATGGATATGGAAGAGGGGAAAATGTTTTCACGCGTCCAGTTTAAATTTAGAATATGCTTTTAGAAACATAAAGGCGCCTTTTTCCCAGAAGGGGTAGCCAGAGGTGCTGGTAGCAATCAGTACATCCACGTTCATGTATTCTTGTGTACCGTATGTGTTGTGTCTTATGTGTTCCGTCCCGCGATGTGATAGGGTATATCGGACGCCCGCCTACAAGGTGGATGGCTAAGGTTGCAGGAAGTCGCTGGATGCAGGCTGCTTCCAACAGATCGTTGTGGAGATCCTTAGGGAGGCCTATGTTCAGCAGTGGACTTGCTCTGGATGAAATGATGAAGTACCTGTAAGATACAGTTAATAAAGTGACGATTTCAATAAGTACAGCATTAATAAAATTCGAATGTATTCTATAAATAATTTTGTGCTTTACGGCAGTCAATAGATACAATCCTCCCCGCGCTGCCTTTTGTTTTAGCAAAAGCCACCTGCCCATTGTCCCCAATGAGATCTTTTCTTTTCCAACATCTGTATTTATCCTTCTTTTGTTCGGAAATTTGTCCACTGGACGATGCTTTTTCATGTCGTGGTAATTTTTATAAGAAATCTTACAAGAAATTCACATTATACTATTTTCAACAAATAATGCCGCTAGATTATAGTCAGCATAAATGCAATATTTCGCAATTATATCAATTAATAAATTTAAACTATAAAATATGATTAAAATAAATTGAAAATACCACAATTAATTAAAAGACATGGAATTTTAATGATAAATTTGATAATAAATAAAATTTAATGAATATCTCTTTTACAGTAAACATTTTTCGTTATTGACAAACATTGCCGTGATATTTTTTTATATTTTAAAATAGTTTTACATAAATTAAGTGTCTCTAGCGTAGTATTAAGATGTTGAACAATGCAACAAACTTGCTTTTACTCTCCTTCGTAAAATTGAAAGAGATGAAGAAAACCACTGATGAAACCATCAAGATCACTCATCAATCAGTCCGAGTAAATATAAATGTGTCCTAAAGATTTTCAGTCAGTGTACTTTACAGCCGCACAAATTTCACTATATAAACTACGTTTATTTATGTTGCCAATAGTTTGAAACCAAGAAACGGTCATTACAATATATTATAACATACACTATAATTTTTAATTTAAAATTTCTTACTGTAAAAAAAAATCAGATACATTTTGAACACATCAGTTGTACAATATTATTAACTACTATTTTCTTACAACATTTGATAATTCACTAATTACTACGAGTACATAATTCACGAATAAAAACATGAAAAACTCATTTACATTGCAACCATAGTCTGATATTCAAATAAAGTAGCACACAGAATATTATCTAACAACTAAAGAGAACCGTTGGAAATAATCTCCGTTCAATTACATTAAAGAGGACACCGCGACGTTAGAAAGTAATTAAAAAATATTTTCTATCCATAAAGCCCAAGTTTCATTTGTCTTTTCCATTGTCGGCGCATAATTAAAATGGATCGCCATACCGGTCACACTTTAAAAGGGACTATCACTTGCGTAGCGGCCGTCTATGTGAAAAAAAAAACAGGCAAAGGCAAAAAGCATCACTCGGCTCAACTAATTTTAATTAATCGTAAAAACAGAGTAGCCTTGCGAGTCTCGGAAGCGTTTTAAATAAAAGAATAATAATTTCGCCCGTGGCTGGCTTGTATGGTGTAAGGCACCGGTGGAAGCGGTCGGGTTAATCTACTTTTATATCATTGTGGGAATGAAAGAAAAATACATGCACACAACATAAATTAACATACAACAATAACTAAAACATAAAAATGTAAGTAAGTTAATTCCGGATAGGTGTGTGTATTGATAGTCAATCACCACGCACTATAACGGTGAAGGAAAGCATCGTGGATCAAAACCTGCATACCATAGCGAATTCTAATAATTTCTATGGTATGTAAAGTCCGCCAGTTCGCACTAGGCCAATGTGGTGGACTATATGGCCTAACATCTTAATCGTAGGTACTCTCGATTGTAGAGGAGGCCCGTGCCCTGCAGTGGGACGTATGTATATAGGCTGATACAGTATACATGCAAATAACACTAGTTTACAATATTCGAAACGTCGAGAAATTAAAATATGAAAAACTGAACCAAATCCGTTAAAATTAAAATCCGTATTTAAGCATTTTTATTGCAATAATGGATGATTTCGTTTTATCTGTAAAAATCATTCGATTGAAGCGAGATGTCGAGATGAAATGTAAAACATTTATTTTTGTGAATGCTATTCATTATTTATGAATTAATGCTTTCCAGTTACTGCCTCTGCGCCACAGTTGCACACCACGGTACGATTACAACGCTCAGGTCTTGGGTTGTAATCCTAGATCGGGCAAAATTGTATTCGATTTTGGAGGTCGCAGCTAGCGATAAGGCCACCTATTGTAGCCATGCCTTTAGGATTTAAGTGTTTTGTAAGCGTCTTTCATTTTGGTATACAATAAAGCATACATAAATAAATAAAATAAAATATTTAATCACCTCTCTCAACATCGCAAAACCAACACCTTTTTTTATTACAATGTATGACGTGACATGCATGCACCTGTACATTATGTTTCCCGCAGCCTCTTCTACCTTGCGCCGCATTAGTCCAAACGTGTCAGTGAAGGATGGCCACCACAGATCGCCCAAAAGCCTCGAAGACGGCTCTCTTATGGACGTGTCTCACCTTAATTAAACAGACCGACCGCCCTCGCTTGTTTAAGACGCCCTTTTTTTGCCGGCCGACCCCCGACCCCTCTCAGAATGTATTTACGCGCCATAATGAAAGTGGGAAGGCCACTTATTTACGCGTAGGAAATTTAATCTCGTTTTCTACATGACTAGAATTTTGTTTAGGTTTTAATAAGGGACCTGGGGCAAGAGTCAAAAGTTCGTGGTGACCTGTTGGTAAAAGGACCAGACGCGATCGTCTACATGCTTACGGTGGTCGCGATTTCAAATCCCAGGGTAAATCTCTGACTTCGAAAACGGTGAAGAAAATCATCGTAAGGAAACCTGCATACCATAGCGAATTGTAAAAAAAATCTATGCTTAGAAAGTCCGCCAACCCGCATTAGGCCAGCGTGGTGGACTATGTGGCCGAACCACTCTCAATTGTACTCTCGATTGTAAAGGAAGCCCGTGCACCGCAGTGGGATGTACATATATGAGCTGATACAGAATAAAGCCCGCAAGATTATTGCTGCTTTAACTGTATTTCAAAATCTTATCCAACAACTAATAACTTTTTGTCCAGGTGACAAACCCAAATCACTGCGTCACAGCGCCATGATATGAGATAAATATTTTCTACGAACTGAAAGCCCTTATACAAAACCTAGATACATTATAAAACGTAATACATTATGTCCATTACTGAATCCTTTTGTTATGTCCACGAGTATAAACAATATGTTTTGTAAAACAATGGTAATTAAAGCAATAAATGTGTAGTGAATATCGTATGCTGCCCTGGACGCTCGACGGGCGACCCTAATGTACAAGAGAGGTAGGGTTGCCTACTGGTACAATTTTTATATTAATTTTAATTATAAACTTTTTTTCACATTGACACAAAATCACAAAATTAGTTAAGACATTGCAAATTCATGTATTTCGACTCTAGCAAAGTCTTGGCGGATAAGAATGGGGTAATCTTTTAAATTAGTTTGCGTCAATGCGAATATTTATTTTTATCTATAAGTTTACTTTCATAAAACTCCATACACCAATCATTTAATAATAATATTTTTTTAGTATCGTACGATTAAACACGTCAAGAAAATATTACTTCTAAATATTAAAGGAAACTAGTCCATGATAAAATAAATCTAGCAACCCTAATGTTAGCTTAGGGTTATGAGAAATTACGTCCGCCATGAAAAAATATTATTACGTCTGGTCGCGAGGCAAGAAAGCTTAGTTCATGCGTATACAAATATCAGACAACTATGTTAAGATTCATTCGTACGATAATACAATGTGGGAAATATACAATGGAATGGAATAGTTATACTTTTTATTTGAGAGGATAAATATAATAACATTACATTTTTGATATGTTGAAACCTTTGTTCTTATATTATAAGCTCCCCATATATACAATTTACTCTGTGTTATGAACAGTCGTGATCAAAACTATTTAAAATTGTAGTGGTTGATTTATAATGTAATTTCAGTAAGTAACTCACAATAGACTGTAGACCACGTTAATTATGCCTCCTAATTGCCAGAAGTTTTAGCCTTTCTAAATATAGTAATAAGTCCTACAGGACGAGTAGTGAGATAATATTCGTATAGTATGTACGTACGTATTATACAAACAGGCTTAAGAGCACTGCCTTCGAAATACAATGAATGTTAGCGAGAGTGACTGCGTCTACAGTACCACTTTAATAACAACAATACAGTCACATACATAGTCCTGACCCCACATTTAGATTAATTAACTCTTGTGTTGTGGGTACCAGAAACTATGAGAGACTTTTCGATCTCACTGAAATGAAATGAAATGGAATGATTGTGGCCTTCACAAACATTTATCTAGGCGCGGGAATCGAACCCGCAGCTCTCGTTTCACAGCCGGCGACGAACCAACTGCGTCACGGAGGCTGACAAAACATAAATTGTTATGGCCGTATTTTACATTTTAGAATTATTGTCTGAAATAATCATTTGTCTCGCATTTATATTACACAATGTAAGAATAATGAATAATGAGCTGACGTGACTTAAACGTTGAAATAAAATGTTGGTGCAAGAAATTTGATGAGTGAAACATTGCGGGTTTACGAAATATATTACTCCGTTGAAAATTGTTTTTACTTCATATTATGTTGATATATTATTAACATTATGGCTTGGGGATCAGACTTCTTAAGCTCTCTGTACAAAGATATTGGTGTATAGATCTTGTGGCAACCCTAACATTTTCATATATGAGTACACATTTAGGGTTGTGAAAAATTACAGTCACAATGAAATATTGTCATTGCGTCTGGCGTTGTGGCAAGTGAGCTTACTTTACGTGTACACGAATATCATTTGACTTCATTAATATTTATTCATACGCAAAAAGGTTGGAGATATTTGTTGTAATATCACCATATTTTGTAATCTATCATTCATACGTACGACGTGGTGGTATTGAATTTGCATCTTATGATATTGAAATCGGTCGATTATAATAAACCTTATTCAAACAAAATAAATTGCTAGAGCTGTTTGATGCAATATGTCCGGATCACAGCTATTTAAGTATTAAGAACTGTATGTTTTCGTCCTCTTATAATATTTCTGTAGTCCGATCTGAATATATGAATCATTGTTAGTGTTAAGGTTGATCACGATGGCCTGGTATCGGTTACTGGAAAAAATAATTAAAATACATTCATGCTTTTTGCTATGCCCTTAAACTCACTCATAATTATAAGCTACAAGAACACACATAACATTGGTGGGTTTAGGTCTTAAAGAACAGCATGTAATTCTATTCACCTACAAACTCTCCACGTTCGTATACGTACTAATTTTATTTCTTATAAATATATGATAGCTTTCGATATCCCGGAAATCGTAAGCGAAACAATAAATCCCGAATTGCTGCTTTAAAAAGTACACTTTTAATTAATGTATTAAACGCAAGTAATTTCTTTTCGGTGTAGGATATCGTATCCACCCACATCTACTTAATCCGTATATATCTACTGTATACAAATTACCAAGTCTAGATCTCGGAATAACGTATCACTTCCGTTGTGTTGACTTCCTAAATCTATATTCGTTTTCAAATAAGGTTTATAATTCAATAGACAGTTAATAATCTGCTTGGACTGCACTGCATTTACCATCAAGCGTGCTTGCGATCATGTGCCGTGCTGTATAAAGAAAAACCCATCACTGAAACAAACAAAACAAAATTTTTATTGTGTGTTTATATTTCCAAAAATATATAAAACGTTATATTGTCCGCAGTGAGAAGAGTGGCGCCTCAGTTCTCGATTCCCCCGCCTCCCCGCTCGGAAGTCATGCTCGGTGGAAACTTGACCCTTAAATGCGTTGCCTTCGGAGCGCCCATGCCCACTGTCAAATGGAGAAAAGGTAAGTGCTCCTACAGTTTTATATTCTTATTAACATTTATTTTTATTTGTAAAAGCATAACGAAAAAAGCATAAAAAAAAAATTAATTACTTTTTCTGTGCATCACTTAGGTTGACAAGTAGAAAATACCTCGGTCAATGTTTGTAAAATTATATCGTATAAATTGTGGGTAGAGAAATGAAAAAAGATTATGCTACCTTCAGTTCTTTAGTAGAACGAGACATTCCCCCAGTAGTTCAAAACAGTTCCCAATAACCGTCTACTATTATTGTGATTAAAAAATAATAATAATGCCTATTGTATTTCCTAGGCTTGACAAAATGGCTGACGCCCGAAGACAACCCGCCGCTCGGACTGAACACGTTGAAGTTAGAAGATATCAGAGAGTCAGCGAATTACACGTGCGAAGCTGCCAGCGTCCTCGGAGTCATCGAAGCTACGGCAGAGGTTAAAGTGCAATGTAAGTACACTAAAATGTATGATAATAATATAGCTATTTTAGGTCCAAAAATCACTTATGAAACTATTTTATTTGATTCAATCTCTTCTCTCGAGATTTGAAATTCAAATTAAATTCAGCAACACGAGTAAGAATATCGTATGGATCGTTTTATACTGGACACTAAACTATGCAAAAGTCAGAAACGTTCTAACAAGCGCGATGAAATACCGCCGGAGACCTTCCATCCATCACCATCCGTTCCAATTCCTAGTAATATACCCTTACAAATATACTTTAATTCAGCGGACAATTGATCACTACGCGAAATGGTTAACCCGCTCGTGGGCCGTAAGTATTCCCTAATTAATCCGAACCGAGCTCCTTGCAGCGCCACGCGGAATACTGACTGAATCAAATTA
The DNA here is from genome assembly GCA_023078785.2 of Hyles euphorbiae. Lineage (NCBI taxonomy): Eukaryota > Metazoa > Arthropoda > Insecta > Lepidoptera > Sphingidae > Hyles > Hyles euphorbiae. The sequence goes on along the minus strand of CM041039.1, from coordinate 12,806,573 downwards.
CACTCATAATTTCTTGGGATAACTGTTGCAAATTTATGGTAATAACTTCGCCGAGGTGGAAAGGAAAGAGGGATTTACGAAAATCAATTTGATAAATTGCGGCAAGTCGAGCAACATCCATTATGAATTAGTGTTATAATTTATAATTGAAAGGGTTAGGAAAGTTGTTCGGGACCCGGGAGACAAACGAATGTCAGCTTGATTAATGATTAATTATGATTGTTATTTGCGCGGGCAAGGTGCGAGCGACATTTTCTCAATTTAATTTTGAATTGAGCTATCGATGCGTGTTTCGATGGATACGTCCTACGAGGATTTTGATTACATTCCCCCGGACTCGAAGCAATTAGGGTTGACCTTGAACTCGACAAGATTAGTTCCCCGGCATCAAATTCGATGGTAACCTCCAGATTAGGAAGGTATTAAACTCCTATTAACAGTTTCATCTACTTTAATAATTCCCTCTCGCATTACTCTAGTTATAGACGAGTTTAGTGAACTATCGTATTCCGTATTCATTCAAATTAATCCGGTCACAAATGTACCTATCTGAATTGAAATCTGAAATTCATTAGCAAAATTGTTTGTGTAACAAAGTATCATAATACCCACAAAAAAGGAATATACAAATTAATCAAGAACAAGTTTTAATAATAGACCAAACTTTGTTTTGTAGCTTTGCCCGGACCACCAACAGAAGTTAGGCCATCAGAAATCACGGCTACCACTGTCCGTCTCACTTGGACCTATAACGGCCCTGAAGAACCTCAGTACTACGTCATACAGTACAAACCCAAGTACGCCAATCAGGTAAGTGCTCGTTAATTTATTTACAACTTTAACCTTAGGAACCATAAAGTCGGTATTCAATTGTACATCATAAATTTGTTCTTTACTTTTATTAGAATCAAACTCAACCATTTGTTTTTCTAATGTAATTTACTATTGGTACAAATTGCTGTAAATAATTTAAAACAGGCCTTCAGCGAAATATCAGGCGTGGTCACTCAGTTCTATGCAGTGACCAATCTGTCCCCATACACGGAATATGAGATGTACGTCATCGCCGTCAACAACATCGGCAGAGGGCCGCCGTCCGCGCCCGCCGTCATCACAACAGGAGAAACCGGTATGTACACGTCTCTGTCACTCATACACCCACGTAGATGGGGTGAAAGGGATAGCATCACAATATTACAGTAGATAGCACAACGATCTAACTATCACATGTGAAGTTGCAAGTTTGACGTAACAATAGTTTTGAATGATCAAAATGTTTTCATACATACAAAAAGCGAGGACTCATAATAATCCTAAAGCTTCTAAAGATTGAGAGTATTAACCGGCCTTAAATATACAAGCGTCGGCATAATAAAATCGTTCTTTCAATCAAGGTGGATGGCTAACAAAATATTTACGTTTTACCGTAAAACGCTACCCCTGTGGTATAGAACAAAAAAAAACAAATACAACATCATTTCTACGCATATACTCATACGCTTATTTTCTTTTCATTTTCTCTTGTCTCGCTTTCAATTATGCGATTTCTGACGTTAATTTACCTCGCTTGGATTGGATTGGATAGAAGATTTTTGTTCGCGTTACGTTTCTTGCGCTCTGTTCTGAGTTTTAAGGTATTTCTTTTGATCGTCTTTACATGCCCTCCGCGTAAACGCGACGTACGACAATCGCCGCCGCTTCATGTAAGTTCGCTTCAGTTCCTACGTTATTTTTTGTTTCATTTGCACATTTATCTTCGTTTGTAGAAAGTAGACGTAGTGCGTGATCGATTCAGTTTATATTCTCATGCACCATTTCGTTTTTATCTACGTCAGGTTCGAATGCCGTACGACGTACGAGAAATAGTTTTTTTGTTTGTTTGACAACACGAGTTTTTCTACCCCTTTTTCTTCTACAGCACCCGTTTGTGATTATGTTTGTGTACGCGACATTTATCTTTACTCTCCGACTAATGCTCTGTTTGTTTTCGTGCTCGCTTGCAGTGGATTCCTTATATGGAGGTGCCAGTAAGTATTCAAAATGAGTTTCAAACACTAATATAATTAGGGTTTGTTGGATTTCTAAATGAATGGGTATTTGTTTAATACTGCATGATATCAGGTTGTTGCATGGATGGCAGATCGATTGTTCACCATTAACACAAGAATACTCGGAATATTTCTTACATACAAGCCTTTTACCAAATACGCGTGTATATGTGTATGTGTATCGTAAAGTAATTGGTTTACGGCGGAATTTCATCTCTTTACACGCATTCCTTTCTTGCGACATAATGTCAAAGCTATCACATCTAATTCCCCGTAAAATGTAATAATATTAAATTTGAGTCGGTAAGCCCTCCTTCTGCGAAATTACCGGCGGCGCGTCGCGGTACACGCAGAGATGAAAAATTCTGATGAGTCGCTAATGAAAACGTCTCTAGCAAAATGTGTACACGGTTTTTGTGCGTCTCCTTTACATTTGTAATAAAGAGAAAGTTTCCCCTGGCCCGCCAACCCGTGCGGCCGCGGCCCGCTCTCTAGGCTCAAACGAGATTATGGCGTTTTAATATCGGACCGCCCACGAGAAACTTTTATTGTTTTGTTCTTTGTCGACATTATAAACAGAAAGGAGATTTCTCATTGAGTGACGCCCATTTTTTCGTATTAGACCGGGACGATTACAAATCCTATTAAAACGCGCGGCGGATCGCGTCAGTGACTCTGTCCCATTATTTTTATTTTCATTTCGTACATAATTGAAATGAGCCGGAGTCGTTCCTTAATTTGATATCGCGATGTTTTCGTATTACTTTCATGCTAATGGCCGTTTGAATTAATGCCACGACAAAGAGTTTCCAACGGAGTTTTTATACTTTTGTCGTTTGATCCCGGCTGACTTGAGATGCTTATTCATTTTCATGATTGGTTTATGAGAAAAAGAAATGTAACTTTTACAAAGAAATCATTAGTGAGCGTATTTTATAAGTATTACTTTCCAACCGTTCCTTGAGATTTTAAGTAGTTTTTTTTTTCAATTCAGGTTAATATTTTTATCAGTTAATAATTTTCTTGAAAGCGGTGCTTAAATAGAGTGAAATAGTTTTAATAAACTTTGGTGCTTTGTACTATTCGATATCCTTGTAAATCAGTAAACTATTATAATTGAATTTAAATTACGTATTTCATTTTAGCCCGATGCATATGGTTTCGCTTATAATTGGTTCTAAACTGATTTGGGAGACTGATATTGAAAATACCACACCATTTAGGGAAGCCTAGTCTATAAAGGCTAATATAATAATAATTGCAGTTGTGAGAATATCGACGATATGTATCGGGCTCTGCTGTATAACTAGATAGTATTTTCTAGGCCTTAAAATAGCAATTTAACAAATTGACGACAATAAGTCGAGACGTAGCGTAATAAAGATCGCCTAAATTAGTTATTTTGTAATAGTAGGTACCCCATTTATAACGTGGTATCGGGAATAGATTAACAAAATTTTGGGGTGTACATTAAAATCGGTTAAAATGCTGTTATAGTTCCAATTAATTATCCAAATCGAATGTTAGACTAATATTAGACTGATTATATGTTTTTTGTGATAATTAATTTTATGGAGACTCTAAAAGGTTCTCGGTAATTATTAAGAAACTCCGGTCAAAAGACATGTTGAAAAAAAAGTTTATTTGTGTAATATGACGTAATACGAATCATAATTAGAATCAGAAGCTATGCATAACCTCACGCTCGATCGTAATGCATTCTCTATTGTTCTGTGTGTATTTTTGTATGTTCGAAACGGCCCATTCAGGCTTTTTAGTGTCTCCTAATTAATATGTTTCTTTTATTTAAAAAAAACATTATATGTGAATAATATTTTATAAAATCGTATTATAAAAAAAAACTGTATAAAATTTATCCCAAACCTTACCTAATGTTCATGTGCTAACAGCAATATATCAGGGAATTTTTAATCGAAATGCCTAAAATCTGTGAATATACAGGATGCTTTCATAATATAATGAAATTTTTCATGATGGGATGAATGCTAAAAGTTATTACAATCAAATACTTTTTCCATGCTTACAATCAAAAAATATATCTTTATGAAGAATGTTATTTTCTGACATAATCATTACAAATACATATATGTAATAATTTATGTGTTTTGGATATTTTCATACATATCATATATACATATACATTGTTTGGAATATTTCATGTATAAAATTGAACACTCTGTATATCGCATCCCGTGTATAGTTTTCATGTTGGTAACACGTGTTATGAATGGTCACATATCACGTGCATGGCCCGACACAGTTGCTTTGGGCAAACCTTTTACCCAATTCATGTTGCATTGGGGCAAACCTTTTGCCCTATTTATTTACATAGAGTTTACGGACAAATCGTATAGCCCTCTACGATGCATGGGGGGCAAATCGTTTGCCCAACGCATGTTGTTGTTGGGCAAATTGTTTACCATATTAATTATCCATACATTTGGACAAGTCATTTACCCAGTTCATGTTGCATTGGGGCAAATCGTTTACCCAGATCACATTATATTGAGCCAACTTGTATATCCCATTAGTGACTTCATTGTTTTTCTTTAGAACCTGGATCAGCGCCAAGGAATGTGCAAGTGCGGCCGCTCAGCTCAAGCACGATGGTAATACAGTGGGATGAACCTGAGACGCCCAATGGTCAAGTAACGGTAAGATTTTCTCAAATTATATGTGAAAAAAAAAATAGAAAACACAAAAAACATATTATTTGTGTTATCGCTTTAGACAAACAAAAAGAAAGCACACAAAATATATTATTTGTATTATCGCTTTAGGCAAACAATAAGATAACACGAAAAATATATGAATTGTAGTGTTGTCGCTATAGGCAATTTCTTACATTGATATAGGAATAAGAAAAACGGATGGGTTTCAAACGTGTAAAAACTTAAGGAAAATAAACAAGAAACAAAATGATTTCAATACATTATATATTAGATATATACATACATAAAACAGACACATACCGGGTATATCAAGAGTGCTACCGAAAACGAAGCCGGGTGGTAGTTTTAGTGACTACAAACACAATGCAACCAAAAATTTCGCAAAGAAACGCGACATTAATTTTTAATGATTTTTTAAATATCGTCCTTTTTGGGTGGTAAATCCATAGTTTTTGCTAAAATAATAATTTAAACTATTTTATACCTTAGAGTATTTATAAATAAAAGGGTATAGACTATTATTTTAGGAAAAAATGTATTTACCACCCAAATATGGACATAGGAAAAAAATTACAAAAAAAAATTGTCTGTTTTTTTTGCAAAATTTTCTATTGCATTGTTTCTGAAGTCGCAAAAACAACCACCCGGCTTCGTTTTCGGTAGCAGTCTTGATATACCCTGTATATATAAATATGCTTACAAATTTATTTTTATTTTATTACAATAGCAATATAATCCCCGCATTGACATGAATTTCTGCTTTCAAATACCGGGTCAAATAATTCACTTTGTGTGAGACATTATAAAAATTCGACACGGCACCATATTAAAAATATTTGCAATATTTGAGAGAAACAGGCCGTGACCTATCTCTATACATCATACATGAATAATAGAAACCTCTGTTTATAACACGGTACATGATGACCTAGAAATTACAAATAGTAATAAATGTATAATAACTTTATTTAGTTCCCCAAAAGATGCAAAAATTTTATTGGTAGGTCTCTCATATGTGAGAGGCCGCCCTGGTAGGTACCATCGCAATGTCTGTTTCTCCCGCCAAATAGTAGTGTAAATGCATTGTTGTATTTCGGTTTGAAGGACATTATAACCAGAGTAACTAATGGACATGTTGAGACTTTACATCTTATGTCTCAGGATGGCGAGCGCAGTGGAATGCCAAGCATTGCTTTGTAATTCAAGGTGTTGTTTGGTTTTGCTACTGTTCATGAGCTGTCGTATCGCTTACCATCAGGCGAACAGCATGCTCGTCTCGCCAATACAATCTATGTATAATAAAATAAAATACAGGGTATATCAAGACTGCTATCGAAAACGAAGCCGGGTGGTAGTTTTAGTGACTTCAGACCAGGGACCGAAACCCATTCGACATTACGGTACCGGTATCGACGAATTTCGGTTACCTTTAAGATTTCGGTAACCGCTATGACGCAATATAAAGGTTACCCTTATAAACGGGAACCGTTTTAATACCGGTAACCTAAAAAGACCTTGTATGCAAAAGAAAATGCGTTGTTGTTACATAACAAATAAAAATCATACTCATCGTGTTGTTTACACAATATCGCTGGATACGGTTCATTTCATTTTTTGTAAGTAATTCTGTTGAAAAAATCATGAAATGAGTAAAGATAATTGTGTGGTATAGTGCCATAATGTTTAGTAAAGACAAATTGCGGTATAACCACACACAGGCACTGGCCCCGCTTTGACTTATAAGGAACTTCGCATGAAACATAAAGGTAACCGTTATTTCGGTTACCGGTATGATACCGGTTAAATTCTAGGAATCCAATAAAATTGGCGGATACCGGTTACCATTAAAAATACCGGTATTATTTTTTTCGGTTGATACCAAAAAATACCAGTATTTTCGATACCGGTTTCGGTCCCTGCTTCAGACACATTGCAACAAAAAATGTTGAAAAAAAAAAAGCGACGATTTCTTTTTTGTTATTTTTTCCTATGGTCGTATTTGGATGGCAAATTCATTTTTTTTCCTAAAATAATAGTATATACCCTTTTATTTATAAGGACTCTATGGTATAAAAGAGTTTAAATTATTATTTTAGCAAAAACTATGTATTTACCACCCAAAAAGGACGATATTTAAAAAATCATTAAAAAATATTGTCGCGTTTTTTACGCGAAAATTTTAGTTGCATTGTGTTTGTAGTCACTAAAACTACCAACCGGCTTCGTTTTCGGTAGCAGTCTTGATATACCCGGTATAAAGAAGAAGTGTTCTTCAATTTACGTAGTCTTTATTACAGTGGGAGTATGAAAACGAATGTGTGTGTGTGTGTATACTAGGGGTGAATTAGTAACAAAATACTGAATTAAATTATGAAATAGCCGAAAAAGAAAAAAACTTAATAATTGATCAAAAGCTTTTTTAGGCTCACTAAAAATAACTTTAAGGTCCAAGTTAAGAAAAACATTTTCCGCTTATTTATTAAGAAGTTTATTTATATTTCATAAAATAAATATTTACACCAAAAAAATTGGTATAAACCATTGACTTATATTCTAATTGATGGCCATGTATAAACATTTTTTTTAATGACTTACTCGACGACTTTATTTTTTTAATATACAGGGATATAAGGTGTACTACACTACGGACCCATCACAAACACTTCAGTCGTGGCATTCGCAAATGGTAAGTTACATCATTTTTATCAAGTTAGGATAGAAGGAGGAATACATACATATATGCTTAAATGTAAATGTAATGTGTTATATTTGGTGGAGATTTTAATAAATAAAATAAAGGTATCGCTTTTCGTCCATTTCCTGAACGACTGTGGTACCGCTTCTGAAGAGCCTGTCCAATCATGCAAAGTCATGACTGAAAACAACGTTGCTCTACCACATTAAATGTATCGAGAATACTCGATAACGCGTCTGCTCCAACGGGTGTTGCCAGGCCACTTCCACTTCAACTTGCTGATCCGATGGGCTATGTCAATTACCTTGGTTCTATGTCGGATAAGTAAAGTAAATTCTATCATTCAGAGAAACACCGAGCATAACCCGCTCACTAGCTCATTGAGCAAGCGATTAGAGACGATGGGCTGAAGATCGAGCCAGAGCCAGAGGGGTAGGCAGAAATACCAGGAGACCCATATTTCCACTTGTATGTTCCGTCCCACGATGTGATAGGTGGCGAGCCTATCGCCATATCGGGCACAAATTACTCTCTAGCTCACTGGGCACAAAAGATTGTGGGCTGACATGGGCGTAGCCACGGTGGGGCAGGGTGGGGCGCTTGCCCCACCCTGGCTCTGGCTTCTAAGGTACCTACCTAATCAAATCCAATTTTTTTTTATCTAAGTAAAGTACTATCTATAGATAGATATAAACCTCTAAATTGACTGATTAACAAAGTGGCATACTTTTAGATGGATGATTTCGTGGTGTAGGAAGGTGAGCAAAAAGAAAATATTTTGATCAATTCGAATTATACGTAACAGAATATATCAAGACTGCGACCGAAAACGAAGCCGGGTGCTAGTTTTAGTGACTATTAACCAGTGAACCAGTGATCTGTGCTATTAACACATCATCTATCAGCCAAAGGAAGTCCACTGCTGAACATAGGCCTCCCCCAATGATTTCCACAGTGACCTGTTGTAGGCAGCCTGCATCCAGCGACGTCCCGCGACCTTTACCAGGTCTTCTGACCACCTTGTAAGTGGACGTCCTACGCAGCGCTTTCCGCTACGTAGCCTCGTTTCGAGAACTTTTTGTCCCCATCGGCCATCAGTTCTTCGCGCTATGTGCCCCGCCGCTGGGCTACTCCGGTTACTTTAGTTCTACGAATCTCCTCATTTCTGATTCGATCTCGTAGGGAAACCCCAAGCATAGCCCTCTCCATAGCTCGTTGAGTAACTTTGAGCTTCCTAATAAGGCCCATAGTGAGAGACCGCGTCTCGGTGCCGTATGTCATCACTGGCGACACACAACTATCGGAGACTTTCGATTTAAGGCACTGAGGTATTTTGGACGAGAAGATGTCGCGTAGTTTACCAAACTCTGTCCAACCGAGTTGGATCGGACGATTCACCTCTCTCTAGAAGTTGTACCTCCCTAACTGAACCACTTGTCCTAAATTGACATATTCGTCTACAAATTCAAGAGTCAAGCCCCCAACTCCGATGGGGGTGGGCACAACATGGACATTCGACATGATCTTCGTTTTGTCTAAATTCATTTTAGGACCCTCCTGTTGGGAGACTCGGTTGAGGTCTTCGAGCATAGTGCTAAGGTATTCCAAGACTACAATATCTTCGGCAAATCGAAGGTGAGTGATATACTCACCGTTGATGTTGATGCCAAATTCTTTCCACTGCAAGAGCTCGGAGGTGTTTTCCAGCGCGGCAGTGAACAGTTTCGAAAATATGATATCTCGCTGTTTCACGCCTCACTGTGGTGGAATAGCCATCGTGCTCTAATCTTGTACTCAGACCGACATGTTGGCGTTGTTGTATATATGTTATGGGCCAAGTGATTAATGGGGCATTATTCATAATGCCCGGGCAATATGAATAATGCCCAATAAGAGCGGCAATGTGATTACAACCAATCAATTTATCACATTGTCCGGGCATTATGAATAATGCTAAGTGCCTATTGGGCAGAGTGATGTAAAGCGAATCAAAATCAAAACAATGAGCCGAAGTAGTAGAATTTAGAATACGACAGCACGAGGGAGGGGCACGTGGGAGTGTCGAACCTCCCCTGGTACCACTCTCATGAAAAGGTAACGTACCATTCCTAAGAAATATCTATTATAGCAACCTAACCCTTAAACACTTGTTGTCAATACAAATTAGCTTCTGCATCGTCTCCGGCGCTACGCTCACCTCTGCAGCTTCGGCTTGCTGGTCGCCTCCGGCGACCAGCCTCAGCCGCTACGGCTCGCACGGTTGCCTATCCTTCGTTACAGCGGGCGGGGGCTGCTCTCCCTCCGCGCCTCCGGCTTTTTATATACACTCTAGGGTCGGTAGCCAAAAGATTACGTGAAGTCGGGGTGTTCCGAGTCGGTTTTGGGGCACAGTCGACCTAACTGATCCATAAAGTGGGTACACTAATTTTCTTCTGAAGATAATGTTTCGGACGTTAAAAAGCAACTAAACATAAGCAGATCAATTCAACCTTTCTAATTTATGGGTCTATCGCAGTTGCGACAATGCGGCAGCGCACCACGTAAAAAATCACCTATTAATCACATTGCCCGATCATCATGTAGCCATATTCATAATGCCCGGGCAATGTGATAAATAGGTGAGTTTAGATTGTAATTAATCACTTGGCCCTATATGGCTCGGCATTCATACTGCCCGCATTAATCACTTGGCCCATAACATATACACTTCAACACATCGATGTACCGACAGTCGATGTGGGACCGCTGGAGAGACCGTAGCAAAGCCCAGGTTTCGATCGAATCAAAGGCTTTCTCATAGTTCACAAACGCTAAACAAAGTGGCAACTTATATTCCTCGATTTTTTGTATAACTTGCCGAAGTTAATGGATGTGGTCAATAGGTACTAAAGCCTTTTTGGAAACCGGCTTGTTCGGGAGGCAGGAAGTCATCAAACCTGCGTTCGAGATGATTTGTGATGACCCTCGAAAACAACTTGTTGACATGGCTCAAAAGCGAAATGGGTCTATACTCTGTAGTTATTTAGCAAAGTGTTATCACCTTTTTTGAAGAACAGTACCACTATGCTCCTGCTCCATGCCTCTGGCGTTGAGCTCGCGAAGAGAACGGAACTGAAGGACTTTCAGTATCGGCGTTCCGCCCACTTTCAGAAGCTCAAAAGTGATTGCGTCCTCACCCGGTGCCTTGTTGTTCTTAAGTTGCTTCAGGACCATCTCAATCTCACACAGACTAATGTCCGGTATATTTTCGCTGTACTGTCGGATCAACTCAGCTTTCGAGTCTTCGGCCGAGCTAACAGTAGATTCGGCAACCGAGGTGTAAAGCTGTCCATCGAACCTCTCGATGTCCCTTAATACCTCTGCTCTCGTTGACACTACGCGGCCGCCCAATAGACACGTCTCTTGCAAACACTTTGGATCCTCCGTTCCACTCAATTGTCTCTTTAATGCTCACAGTATTGTGAGCACGGACATCGTGTCGCAAGGACTTCCAGATCAGTCTATTGAGCCGCCGGTATGCTCTACTTTCGGCCATGAGGTCAAATGTATGAATCGAGAGTTTTTGTGATCTATCTCTACGGCGAGGTCTAAATTACTTTAATCCCACCGAATGAATGCTTCTACAAAACCGCTGTTTAGCACGTCCACTGCTAAAGCTCTCGGGGTTTTGGATATGTGCGCGAAAAGGTTGGAGCGTAGACTTCATCTAGCGACGCCTTTCTAATTGGTCATTGAAATATAGCGAAATGTCGGACGCCCGTCTACAAGGTGAACGGACGACATGGCTAAAGTTGCAGGAAGTCGCTGGATACAGGCTGCTTCCAACAGGTCAATGTGGAGATCCTTGCGGGAGGCCTATGTTCAGCAGTGGGCTTCCTGAGGCTGAGATTATGATGATGATGACGATTCAATGTGCCTCTAACCATTCGGTGACCACTACTAGTTTTCACCCTGTTGATCACAGAGACATCACTGAACATCCGTCTATTCGCCGTTAAGATGAAATCTATCTGGTTTCTCTTAGAACCGTCAGGACTCAAACAGGACATTTCCTGTGAGGCCGCTTCTGGAAAAAAGAGATCATCGCAAAGAGTCCCTCTTTCTCCAGAAAGTCGGCCAGCCTCTATCTAACCCCTGGGGTTCCGTTGCCCATGTCCAAATTGCCCCTTTTTCAACTCTGCATCGCTTCTCATGCCCAACTTTGCGTTTAAATCGAACACATTGAAAGAAGTACCTAACTGAGCAGTTAACTTTGTATGTGTTATTTTAGATACCTATGAAAAATGGTAATATCTATGAAAAATATGGCCAGTTTTTTTTGTTTGAAAAAAAAAATGAATATGAAAATCTTTTATTCAAAAAACAAATTCTGTGATTCGGCAGTTAGCAATAGCAGAAATATAGAGCATGCTAAGGCTTCAAAAATAACAAGGTGGTGATGTTAATTTGAAATAGGAATAATACCCATTGCTAGATAAGAGCATCCCTGACCACACTATAAACACTTTGCAACTTGAATTTTCGCGAAAAATGCGACAACTTTTTTGTGATTTTTTAAATATCATCGTGTTTAGTTGGTAAATGGTAAATCTATTTTTTGGTAAAAAAATAATTTTAATTCCTTGCGTACCATAGCGCCTTTAGAAATAAAAGGGTGTACGTCGCTTTTTTTTTGCAAAATTTTTAGTTGCGTTGAGTCTGAAGTCACTTAAACTGCCACCCGGCTTCGATTTCGGTAGCTCACTTGATATACCCTGTAGATACATATAATATGCTAAAGTGTGTAACCTTTTTATATGAAAAAATAACCGGGGTGAGACAACAGGTATAGTTTGCTATTTAAATAGGAATTATTTTAGATTTCTGCCCCACCCTGAGACCATGGCTGGCTACGCCCATGTGGGCTGATAATGAATAGAAAAATCCAATATCACTGCCCAACCCGGGATTCGAACCCGAGACCATCAGCTTTGCAACCGTACCACCGGGGCAGTCGGTGATGATGATGGTGATTAAATGTATTGTTATATGTTTGTATAGATGGACAACAATCACTTGACGACGATCAGCGAGCTGACTCCTCACACGGTGTACACGATACGAGTGCAGGCGTTCACGTCGGTGGGCCCCGGACCCATATCGGCACCCGTGCAGGTCAAAACCCAGCAAGGTTAGTGGAAATTATTTATAGTCATTGTTTATTAGTTTATGCGTGCATAGGCTTTTAAGGTACTTAGAGTATATGATTCAGGATCTTTCTCAATCCTATTTCTGAACAACACTTAAACTAGGTTTATAAAATATACTTGTTATTGTACATAATAAGGAGTTTATGTGAAGCGTTAAAAGTTATCAACACATTTCATATTGTATTTTATACATTGCGACCATTACGTTTAATGTTTGTTTAAGATTGTTTATACCCTGACTGAAACTTTAGAGGCTCAAATATTTTGTCGAACACAAATAAAAAAAAAACATTTAAGAAAAAGTGTTTTTTTTTTAAGAATCTATCACCATAGACAGTGTTCGTTTCTCCTCATCATTCACTGATGTTAGGTTTGTGAAAATAATCAACGGCCAATTATAATTCATTCCTTTTATATATTTTATACAACACACGACAAGTCGTTTTTCAATCAAGACAGACTACAGAGAATATTCTAGAAAGAATATTTAAAAATAAATGTTGTCAACTCAAATACACATAAACTAACATAACAATATTTAAAATGTTACATTGTATTTCAACACACTCAGGACTGAGTATCATAGTCCTTTAATTATGAAGTCACAAGTTTCATTCCCTCACACCAACCTCACTTATCTACTTATACCCTCCATTCTCTCCAGGTGTCCCGTCCCAGCCATCGAACCTGGTAGCGGTAGAAGCAGGCGAGACGTCAGTGACGCTGTCGTGGCGGCGGCCGGCGCACGCGGGCGACAACATCGTCTCATACGAGCTGTATTGGAACGATACATACGCCAAGGAACATCACAAGAAGTGAGTAGGAAGAATACATATACAGGGTATATCAAGACTGAAAAGGAACCGGGATGGTAGTTTTAGGGACTTCAGACACAATCCAGTAAAAAAAAAGCGATGATTTCTTTTGTTATTTTATTCCTATCATCGTATTTGGGTGGTAATTACGCAGTATTTCTAAAATAATAATGGTACGCCAGGTCTTTAACTTTTTAGCAAACGGTATGGATTTATCACCCAAAGGGTGATATAGTATTTTGGTATTTAATTTAAACCACATGTTTGTCATTCCCCCAGTTGACACTATACAAAATTGTAAAAAGTCTGAGATGATTTTCTGCCAAAATTCGCCATTTTAGTTTTCATTTGACTACCCCTTATAAATACGAGTATTTTTACCGCTTAACTGAACTTCAGTACGGCTCGTGAACTCACCTGAGCTGTAAAAGTACTCGTGCCTACACGGCCTGATCAAAAGCCTTGAACACCAAAATCTCGGTTTTTGACAAATCTACCAGGTAGTTTTTTTTTTTCAATCTCGTTACAATGTTACCTGGGATGGGTAAGAACATGTGGTTTAAATGCCATATATCCGTCAGTATTACCTTGTAAGTCATCGACAGCCTCCGTAGCAGAATTACGTATCTTACGCCGGTTACGTATCTACGTTCAAGTATTATAAGTGTTCAAGGAACGGCGTAAGTTATTTACCATCAAATGACTCGGTTATTAGTTTCTGGAGACTGTTCCACCCCCACATCTGCTACAAGTTCTGTAACCCAGGATCTGTCTCTTTGTCTGTTTCCAAAATCACGGAGATTGCTAGTTAGTCGGACCTGTGCAATAAAAAAATACCTTGTTAATTGTTATACGGGGGGGGACTGAAAATCAGCGCTGCTCATTACTGTGTTATCGATCAGCATAAGCTGAGTCAGTTCCTTTTACTCTCTTGGCGTTATTATTTGTATAATTCATTTTGTAATTGAATTGAAGCAAAACTTTTTTTTTATTTTTTTATTTTTTATACAGGCGGATTCCTATAACGGAGACGTACACCCTCAACGGGCTGTATCCGAACACCCTGTACTACATATGGCTGGCGGCGCGTTCGCAACGCGGTGAAGGCGCCACCACGCCGCCGATCGCCGTGCGGACCAAACAATACGGTACGCGCCCGCGGGCACCCCTACCAGTGTTCACTTTGTGAGTGGTGTAGCACTCGCGGTGGGAACGAGCTTCGATACTTTACACACTATAGTTAACTATACTTGGAAAATTACCGAAATTATTGAGTAGTTTGTTATTGTAGGTGTTTAAATTAGAGTTAATATGTAAAATGTTGTTGTTCCACAAAAAAAGATCATAACAAAATAATTACAATGCCATTACGAATTAAAAGCTATCGCAAAATGAATAAGATTAGTAGTTTCCTGACAACCAGGCTTTATACTAATGAGTCGATTGACAACTAATTTGTCATAATTGCATACTTAATTAATTTTGCGTAACAGAGAAAAATACTTAAATCCTAATGCATACAAATACTGCTACATAATTGTTCCTTCTTGTGGTTTTTCGCTGTAGTCAAATAAAAATAACATCAAAGTACAAACAAACTACGAATAATGCCGTTTAAATTGAGCTCCTACAAAGGAAAACTTATTATAAAAATAAAGCCGGAATGACTCAGTTAATAAATGTAATTTAATTTATTAATGCAATCCCTTAGGCATTTCGCACCATAACTTGGCAAAGTACAACAGACAAAATTGACTCTTTGAACCCTCTCGCGTAACAAAATATTCATAAAACAATTTCGGAGAAATGTTTTAAGTAATTTGAATTTTCAATTCAAGTTTGAAACATGGCGGACGTGCTTGTTTTCGTTCGGCCGAGATTTGTGCACGACGAAGCTCTTTCCTAGCGCGAGTTTTGAACAGATGTGAGAGTGACTGAATCCTGTTGTGAGTATTCCAGGTAAACTCCTAATGTAATATTTCACATAAGAGCACCTGCCCGGCACGCTGCCAGTAATTCAAGCACAAGCACCACGTTTTATATATCACAATATGTGTTTTGTAATTGTAACATTGTCGAAACGGTAAAGTGTACGCGGCACTCACCTCACGCTCACTCGCTACGTCACGCGTCATCAACCGTAACGTTCAAAACGCGAGTCGCCGTCGATACAATAGTAATGTGCGTACACAGTACCTTAGTAGTAGCTTTATGTTGTTCGTAGGTCAGTTGAACACGAGCCCGCCACGGCGGACTCCATGCTTACGACACGAACGAGACGAATAGTTCGTATCGTAAGCGACACATAATCACCGCAATTTTATTCCAACAGGAGAAAGTGTGACGGATGAAACATATGATGTATGGGCGAGCGGATCCTACATTGACACATCACTAACAACGGGGATATGTGCATGCTCGATCATTTGTTTTGGACGAAACAAGTCGTCTTCATATGTACATTACATTTTATTTTGTGAGCACCGTGTTTTTATTATTTCAATCGCATTCAGTGATTGCATCGGCCGGGGTTGGCCTGGGACGGCCGGGGTGGGGCGGGGTAGCTTGTAAGGAGACGCGTCGCGCGTCGTACATTTCAGTTGCAGGTGGTCGGAACGGATCCGGGTGGCTTCGGGTCCGTTCCGTCGAGTTCTTACCCCTGAGCTTGTTTAGTGCCCGGCGCTCCACCGATGAATGTGACGGCCGTGGCGATCTCGCCCACCGCCATCCGCGTGTCATGGCAACCGCCGCCCGCCGAGAGAGCCAACGGCGGAATCGCTTACTACAAGCTGCTATGCGTGGAATCCGGGAGGGGAGATTCAGAGGCGACCGTGGTCAAATTGAATCAGACCTCGTTTGTTCTGGACGAATTGAGACGTTGGACCGAATACCGTGTGTGGGTGCTGGCCGGGACCAGCGTCGGCGACGGGCCCGCCTCCTACCCGGTCACCGTGCGTACGCACGAAGACGGTACGTGTTTACTCACTTATTGGACACACTCCACACACTGTCTCTCTGTCTTCTAGCTCCGTTCCCTCGTTTCGATTCACTTCGATTTCTCTACAGAGATTTCTATAATTTAATTTGGAATTAATTTCCTCGCTTCGCTCCCTTAGCGAATGTGTAAATGTGAAACGATGAAACGGAGCGCTGCCGAGCCAAAGAAACGTCTTATTTCTAATACATTGATCAATAATTTAATTATCTTGCAAATTAACAAAGTTCTTTGGCTACGTAATATCGGAGGAGGTTTGGAAGCCCAATAAATTTTAAAATTATCTCAAATTAAATTTATATTTCGCGAGCAGGTTTCGCTGCTCGGAATATTGAATCCTCTGATGTTACACTTTTCGTTACACAAAATAATATGGGATATGGTTACTAACAATTATCATATGGTAAAATATTACGTTCATTTATAAAATCATTAAATCAATTTAAATTATCTGGTTAATACCATGGTCTCAAATTAACTCGAATGTCTTGTATCCAATGATTTTATAATTGAAAAATGTTGGGCTAATGAATCCATATATTGTGAAATGTCCCTGTTCTTGCTACACATAGACAAACATTGGTGGTGGGTATGTTAATATCATGACGGTTAGTTGTCTCAATGATGTACAATTTAACTAAATTAATACCAAGATACTAATGTCATTTTTTCTTTTGTTCCTTTTCTCATGAGCATATAGCAGGATACTAAACAGGAGGTTTAAAATCGTAACAAAATTTTACTATGCTTGCCGATAAACATTACATGTATATCTATATATAATCATGTCACCGATTGTTATTTTGGTTGTCACTGTAATATGGCCGTCATTAACGACGGCATAGAGTCTATATTTCCACTCACTGTCACATGTAATGATTTGTTTCGATGACGCGTCTCATGGATACGTGTTATTGTCAACTCGCTAAGATGGCACTCACTGAAATGCAAAAAGTTTATATATTGCACCTGGTATAGTGACCACGGCACCGTTATTATATTGATTTTGGCGCACAGTTGTTCAGTATTTAGCGATGAACACAATTTTGCATGCTTTATTTACCGACACAGCACCGTTTTTCGTTCAGTTAATTTCACTGGGCACCAGTTAGGTTGACGTCTTGCCGTGCGCAACACTCGGTCCTGTTAGTATGATGATGTGTGTAGTGTTGCGCTAGGTACAGACGGCACTTTTAGGAAGCACTCAGCACAACTAGCGACGCCACGAGGTGAGAGAGCGAGCCGCCCCATCGCTCGGTTGTAAAGCTCGACACGCACCACGGCCCGAGCGCCGCATTTGAATACCAATACCGTCTCCACACGACACGCGCGCATGCTACTAAACTACTCACAACTACTTCTCTACTCACTGTACTGTCGTACTGTCTCACTACTGTACTATTAGCGGGAACTACGGGCCGAAGCGAACTCCCGCCGATCCGCCAAATTCCACTTGTACACGATCGGCACTTGATTCGGATCGACGGGACCGCACCGTCACACACTTCGCCTGGTAGCCCGGCCGCTCAGCTCGGACGCTAGACTACGCGCTACTTCTCTCTTTCTATCTATCTATCTGACTCGCTCTAAGCTACAACTTCTCGCCAGTAGCAACTTCACTCTCGCCTCTCTTCCTTCTTCTGTATTCTCTATCAGACTATCGTCGTGCATGCACACTAGATATTGTGACATATACAAAATACTATTATGGCTAACGTTCGCATCGCCGTTGACAAAGAACGGGACGGGGCTCAAAGAACGCAACGCGACCTACCGGCACCGCTCACTCCTGTAAGCACATCGCGGACCGCATACCATACAGAACACTAGAGAAGACAGCGACGCAAGCAGACACTCTGGACACTGGACACTCTGGACACTCAGACACAGTCACTAACATGACAGCGGCACAAGGTACGAGACTCCTACCCGCGCCCACCGGCCGCACATAGTCCAGACTCACTCACTGCGACTCACACACACAGACTGGCGCCGTCGCGGTAATCAATACATGTGCGTGTGAGTGACTTCTCTGCACCGAGGGACAAAAACCGCCACTTGGAAGCATTTTGCCTTTTTCTGTTCGTTGAAACCGCTTTTCAAGCAGAGTCGCGCTACAGACGACGCCCACTCGAGAACGATTCCAGCAGCCGCTAAACCTGCGCACATTTGCATTCTGTTCAAGAAATAAAATTCTCATCTCCGTTTTGTTTCGCGCACTCGACAGAAAAAGGCAATGCACGCGACCTAGACGAGGCCCGCATCCCAAGCGGCTTAAACCGAATGCGCCTCCTAAAGAGCTCGAAATATACGAGGAAGTAAAATAAGAGTGCCCCCCATTTCGCCGACAAGCGTTCTACTCGTAATCTCTCACTTAGTAGTTCCGTTCGCCCTGCAATGTTCGCACAATTTGTCTTAAATGTATTTGAATGCGTTTTTCTCTTTTTTCTCTCGTCACTGACTTTGTATGGGCCGCTGGTAACCCGTACAGCTATAAGGAGTGAGTACAAATTACTATAGTGCTTGTATATGTGTGCGTTTGTGCTTGTGCCTAAGCTTTTGTGTAGACCGAGTCTTCCTAGCACCTTAATTAGTCTAACCCGACGGAACAAACTGCAAGCGGTGACCTTTTGTAAACTATTTCTTCGTAGACGACGAATTGACGAGTTTCCGCGGACTTGGCGTGACCTATTTCGCAACGAACGACTCCCAAGTCCGGCGTCCCCGAAGCATGATCCCTTGCAGTGTGTCGAATACCGAACATAGTTTTAGTGATGCTGCTTTTGGACACTCTAGATGATTTTTAATGACTAAAGTGTTTGAATTCTTTGTAAAAATGCTTGACGATTTTAGTTGTTCTATACGATGTGGATTGGAAGGTAATGGATTTTAATTGGTTATGGTGATGTGAAAGGTATATGATAATCAGTGTGTGTTGGTATTCAAATGCCCGATCGAGATGCTGAGAGGCGTGCAGACGCCTGCGACCGGAGTGCTCTATCAGCATCCACGACGGCGCCTACCGACCGCACTGTCACACGTTTCGTTACAAGTGCTTCCCGAAAAGCCTATGACGCCGACGCTTTCGATTTAGACCCCTCTTTTTGAGACTTGCTTTAGGTAGATACATAGCACGCTCCCGTAGATGCTGATAGGGCATTTAGGTCTGGAGGAGACGAGGTCCGGCTCGGGTTGTGACGCTGTGTATGTGTGCTCGCAGTGCCCGGCGAGCCGCAAGACGTCAAGGTGACCGCAATCAACTCCACGTCCATCCACGTCACCTGGAAACAGCCCCAGGAGAAAGAAAAGAACGGCATCATACGAGGGTACCACGTGCACGTACAGGAGATCAGAGAAGAGGTAACGGCATTTGGAACTAATCTCCTTTATTATTTTATTTATAGTCAAAAGTATTATAATTTTGTAGTGACTTGGACATGATTTTATACGTAGAATAAATACTTTTTATATTTAATAAAATGAAATTGCGTAAAAAATTATATTCCTTGTCTGTCTGTATCAGCCCATATACGTCCCACTGCAGGGCACGGGCCTCCTCTACAATCGACAGTACGATTGAGAGTGGTTAGGCCATATTCCTTGCATATTAACTAATTTACAAATGTAATAGATATACAAATGTCAACGAACGATATATGGAAAGAGTAGGAATTCCATCAGGGCAAAGGTCTTCTGAACGATCCGATGCGTTTCAACGTGATGGACGACACGACGCTGGAGCTGAACGTGTCGGGGCTGCAGCCTGATACCAGGTACAGCGTGCAAGTAGCCGCGCTCACCAGGAAGGGAGATGGAGATAGGAGTCCGCCCGTCTCCGTCAAAACACCTGGCGGAGTGCCGAATAGACCGAGCGTCAATCTCAAGTAAGTTTTATTGAACGCCAACGAAGGGAACTGCGCGGGGGGTGGGCGGATTGCAGCGCGGTCACGTGGACATCACTAGAGAGATGAGGCACAAGTCGATAAATAAAAAATGTATCGATAGTTCGATTTCCCAGTAAGTTCATGTGTTATGATCGCTTCTATAACTTGATTACCAACTTGTTAAATGTTTGATATAATTTTTTCACCGGCCTGATCTGATAAATTATACCAACCGGCAACAGCTAACTACGAATAAAATAGGATTAAGATTTATACTTTAGTATGTAACGGTTTTATTTCTATTATTCACCGTGTATTTTTGTATACCATAATGGCGAAATACCCAAATTAAGTGTTAATATAAAAGATCAGATCAAAATATGAAATAGGAAATAACTAAACCTCATACCCTAAAGGGCTACAATAACTTATTCCGTTTCTTGAATTCTGACGGCGGCTGTATTAAATCATAAATGTAATATCGACAAGTGACGATGAAACTCACTTGACGAACTATGAATGTTTTTGAGACGATATATACAACGTATGTTAAAATTAGTGCAATAGCTTGTGCTACTAATTCTCAATAAACTTAGTATACTAAAACTTATGATAAATACCCTCCCATTATATTTGAAAACATATACAACTAGAGGAAAAAAAGGAAATTTAATTACGCCAAAGATAAAAATAAATAAAAAAATATTGTAAAATTACCTAGTTAACAAATTTAACTATTTCAAATTACATAAAATAACGTAATTATGGTAAATTGCGTTTATTTAAATCAATATATATTTTGTGACATTGTCATTTAATAAAATTAATTTACATTATTGTTTTACAATATCGATATTTCTGGGAATTATATTATAAACATGCGTCAAACACTAGAAGAACGCGTGATTTCGCCAAAAAAAGATGGCTTATTACGTTTATTGCTATGCGAAAAAGAGACGGCTGATTCTCCATCCGAACTCGACTGTTTGACATTGATACTTTAACCAGTATAAATTGAGCTCGCTCGGAACCAAATTAATTTAAAGAATATTAGTTATCGATGAAAACTTATTTCGTTTTTTTAGATACTTTATTTTTTTGAGGTTTTGCACACCATTTTATTGAACAAATCATTTTTAACTGTAATATTATGTTCCCAAAATGTAATTTTCGCCAACCTGCGACGACATGTGCGGGTCCACTACTAGGACGACACTGATGACGCGACATTTGGCATCGGTTTATATATTTCTGATACCTTATATGTGTGGCGCGCAACCGCTGCCTTGCATTAGGTATCTATTGGGAGTGATCTGTGGATTTATAAAATGGTTTATGCCCAAATACTGGAAAGCCAATTAACTTTTAACTCCTGTTAACTAGCTCTAATGACCTGTTAAATTGATTCCAGTTAAATATAACTTCGATTAAACCACTTAAGAATTAAATATTTAATGGGGCATTATTCATCCGATTCGTATTCTCGAAAGCAACTTAAGAGTTTGACAGCTGTCAAACAGTCAAATTTTTAAGAATTTCTAGTTTTAAGCAGCCGTCGTCTTAAGGCCGCCTGCGACCACTCTTAAATTTTTAAATTCTACATAAAATTTACTAAAATGACTCTCGCGTCGGTTTCATCGCTGTCTGATGACGATATAGCTTCATCAAGGCGAGTCAATCAAGAAAAAAATCAATGCTTTTGACAAATACAAAGAAGAAAACATTCAAACAAAGTGAGGTTCCGCCTGAAGAAAGAAACTGTTCTGCATCTGTGTTCCTTGCTGGAGACAAAATAGAACCCACTACAAATAGAAGTCGATTGATAAAAACTTGCGACCAACTGTTACTTGCTTTATGATATTCTACGACATGCAGTTACCAGAAGATTATTGGAGATGTATTTCATGTGGAACAGCCGACTGTACATCACAAAGTTGCAGCAGAGTCGGTTAAACTACAAAATCGTGGCATGAAAATTCCCAACTATCAACAACAATGCCATATTGCGAATAATTTCTATGCGATCACAGGAGTGATTGAAGTTATAAATTTCATACATATAAGGATCAAATCTCCAGGTAATTTCTACTTATAATAATGTATACATAACTATTAAGCTTTTACATGTACACAAATATATGTTTTCTTATCCTATTTTAACTAAATGTGCTTCTAAAATGCCTAGCGTATTTTATATTGTGTAGTAATCATTTAGAGTATCCCTTTTTACTGTACATAATATTATATTATTAATCATAGAATAGAATAATATATTATGCACAGTATAAAGGCACACTCTAAATGATTTCTACACAATAATTTATATATATATATGCTTGTTGGAATCAAAACATTTAGCAGGTAATTGGCTCTTCCCCAGCCCACTGTACCCCATATAACCAAGCTCTCTAAATAGTTGTAGGACTAAATATATAATATAATATAATTAATCATACAATGATTTGTACTGATTGTAGCTATTCAGTATATACTGGAACAATGTTCAACTACAATAGTAGTTTCCTATAAAGAATTCAATTTTATGAATATATTTTTTCAATTTACATAAAATTATTTGTAGTTTGAAATAAGAATATTTGCTGGAGCTCTAATTTTTATTATCTTGTTTTTAGGAGGACCACAAGCAGAAACATTTAGAAACAGAAAAGGCCATTTTTCTATAAATGTGCAAGCAGTCTGCGACCCTAACTTGAGGATAAGAAACATTATAGGCCGATGGCCAGGCGCGGTGCATGATAGTAAAAATTTCAATGATTCTCCTTTATCTGCATTTCTGGAAAGGGGAGACTGAAGAAGCTTACAATCAAGACCATACTAAAACACAAACAAACTTTTACAACAAAGATCTTCTTGTCTGCAAGTTGGGCTATAAGTTTTTGAAAATTAGCTTACTATTATAGAGGCATGTGCTGTGTTACATAATATAGCATGTTCCCAGAATGATCATATATTGGAGATTGATCTTTCTGAATCATTTCCACCAGCTCCACATAGTATAACCAATGAAAATGTTGCAACAAGGAATAATATAATAAAATACATATTTTAAACCGTACAATGCATTTTATTGAATTACCATGGAATGAATACAAATAAAAATGAGTTATGTTTTATTGTAGTATATTTATTTTAATAACATCATTAGTACATATTATATTTTTTTAATTATCTACATTTCTTTAGATCTGTCTTACATTTATATCTATATTCCTTTATAAACACAAAATAATAACAATTATTTTAACATTAATTTAAAACTAAATTAATAAATGTACTATTAAAAATGTACAATAGAAATATAATATGACATTTTTTAACAATGAAAATAGGTGAAATAAACAATTTATTTTATGTATTACATATTAATTAAAATTCATAACATTCTTCAACTTTGATTTAAAACACTGTTTTCTGATGCAAATATTTCTTCCTTCACACAATTTGTCTCATTCTTTTTTGTATATTTTTATATTACATACTCATTTCAAAAGGGTGTGTATTGTCCAAATGATTTGTTGTATGCATGATTTCTATAGCGTTACCTGCAAAAGTGTTTAAGTTAAAGTATGTCATAATTTTATATATCTCTTTTTATTTTTCATATATATTTGTTGAGCTTACTTATTTAGTCTATAGCTGATATACATGGCACTATATATATGAGCCATATTTCTTGGACGGTCTTATTATATAGGTACACATTGAATATTTATGTACTCCACTCCAGCTCCTGAAACAAAGGATTATTTATAGTTATACACATTGTACCATACTTTATTTTCCATATTTATTACATAATACTACTATATGAGGAGGAGATAATATATAGGAGGCATAATATGAGAGAAGCCTATAGGTACCCAGCAGTGGGATCCTACAGGCTGTAGATGATGATGATGATTTAAAATGTGTGAATAATCGATTCATATTATATATTAAATAGTTAATTATCATATAAATTCGTTAAAACTAAGAGGAATACGTGTATACTTACCTGTTTATAATATCCAGCACAGCTTCTTTCTCATATCGTATTTATTTACATAGTCTTCTCCATTTGGTACTTAGGTGGTTCTGCAGCCGTTGTTTGGTATTTTATATACCTATTTATTGAAAAGATATTCCAAAAACTAACTTTCAAACCGAGTGCAATTACAACATGACAATAAATAAAATAAACAAACATCATAATATTTTTAATAAACTCGCTTCGGATATAGGGATTAGGGACATAAGTTTTTTCACCCACATGATTTTATTAACAGATTTTTAAAATAATAACATGGCAATATATAATCCCATCAAAAACATCCTGTAAAAAAATTCCAAGTCTCGCAGCTCAGGTTTTCTACCGCAAAAAGTTGTCAGATGCATGTAATACCAAGTCGATTAATTTATTTAGACCTTAAGGGACCTTCTATATAAAGTTATTACGTTAGTTATTACCATATCAATCTTAAAAATTCTTTACGATTTAAATAAATGGATCGACTTGGCCATCGCATGAAAACATAATGTATCGTACAATTTATACATAATGCTGCTGGCCAAGTCGATCTATTTATTTAAATCGTAAAGAATTTTTAAGATTGATATGGTAATAACTAACGTAATAACTTTATATAGAAGGTCCCTTAAGGTCTAAATAAATTAATCGACTTGGTATTACATGCATCTGACAACTTTTTGCGGTAGAAAACCTGAGCTGCGAGACTTGGAATTTTTTTACAGGATGTTTTTGATGGGATCTCACGTCTTTTTGTAGAGTCCTATGTTTTCCTTTTCGGTACTTCTTACTTCTAGAATATCACTAACGATTTTTCTTAAAGCCTCTGTCTTATGGATTTTTCTTATTTTTGTAGGCATCAATTTATCACAAATATAGCGGATTTGATTATTAATGTTCTTTCTTTCATTGTAATTGATATTTTCGAGCTATTTAGTCTATTTATTTGCAAGGGCATGTGACATGCTGAATACACCATTTCCTTCTCTATATCCCCTCCTGTTATGCCTCATATATATAGATATCTATCTACAACTATTATTCCATTATATACGGGTACAATGATTCATTAACTGCAAATGTAACTTTGTAATCCTATACATTTATATGGAATTACAAAGTTATTCACGCAGTTGGTCTATCTAGAAAACTAGACACAAATTATGAAATGTTTGAATTTTCCCTTACTTTAGACACTAAACACTAATTATATTCTAAATTTGAAGGTTCTATGTCTGCTAGAAGTGCCTTAGACTTTTGATGATCGGTCAGTCAGTCAGTGAGTGACAAAATTAAGAAAGTTTGACTAGTTACAATTCTTAAACTACTGGTTCAAATTGAATGAAATTTTAAATATACCGTGTTTACACAATGCCTGCTTAGTAACTGAAAATTCAGGCTTCATGCTTTAGCCACAACGAAGTTATAGGGGGTTGAAAATGGTCTGAATTGCTTCGAGAAAAGGATGTTACGGCCTATAGCTCGACTTGGACGGGGGCTCGGCCGCGCCCCCAGATATAGCTTTAAACATAATCGTAACAAAAGTAAAAACGTTACAATGATTCCTCATATTAAATATAAAGGGTTAAATTTCCAATTTTGAGAAATCATGTATGAAGAATATTGCGTCAAATGGAACGTTTATATTTATACAATAAAAATTGTAACTGAAAACAAACTTTTCATTAATCTGTGGAAATTTAGCTGGATGTTTGCTGAGTAGACCGATTTATGAGCTAAATGGCTATCCAGTATTTCGTTTCGAAATTTAACGAAACCTCAAAATAACGTCATATCAAATGAGTCCGGTGGCTGAGTAGCAATCCAGTATTTGGGGGTTAATCACTGTAATTTTAACTAATCAAAATAAATTGTTTTAGGGTTTTGGAACGAGATCCGATAGTATCAATAGAACTAGAATGGCTCAAACCCACCCAAACGTACGGAGATTTGCTAGGATACCGTCTTAGATATGGCATAAAAGATCAACCCCTTGAAGAAGTAAACTTCTCTGGAACTAAAGTTTCATCACATAGAATTAATGATTTGGAAAGAGGCGTCCAGTACGAGTTCCGAGTGGCGGGCAAAAATCATATCGGTATAGGTCAAGAGTCAATTAAATACTGGTTAACACCCGAGGGCGCACCCAAAGGTCCACCTACAAACGTGACGTACCATTTCCAAACACCAGACATAATTAGCATTACGTGGGAAGCGCCAATTAGAGCCGACAGGAGCGGCCAAATAAAGAAATATGACGTCCAATTTTATAAAAGGGGTGATCAATCTTCTATGGTGGAAAAAACGACAGAATTGACCAAAGCTGTGTTCACTGGGTTGGAAGAAGATGCTCACTACGTGTTTAAAGTTCGTGCGTACACAGAGCAAGGAGCTGGACCTTACAGCAAAGATCTCACGGCCCACACTGAAAGGGATATCGGTAGAGCGCCCATGTCAGTGAAAGCCGTCGCTACTTCGGAATCTAGTGTAGAAGTTTGGTGGGAAACGTTCCGTTCCAGAAAGAAGATCATCGGCTACGTTATCTTCTATACGATGACGCCTGTCGAAGATTTAGATGAATGGCTCCAGAAAAGTGTACATGTAACGCATTCTGCTGATTTGGAGAATTTAGAAAAGTTTGCAGAATATGCTATCGCTGTTGCGGCTAAGACGGCCGATGGCCTAGGCAGGTTATCAGAGAAAGTCACTGTGAAAGTTAAGCCCGACGAAGTGCCTTTACATCTTAGAGCCCAGGATGTGTCCACGCATTCTATGACTCTATCATGGTCGCCCCCGTTACGCTTAAATCCCGTTAATTATAAGATTTCTTATAATGCGATAAAAGAGTTCGTTGATTCTCTTGGAATGACTCAAACGCAGGAAATTCCGAAAAGAGAAATAGTAGTGAAACAGGATAGAACGTCGTATTCTATCAACGATCTATCGCCATTCACAACGTACAATGTTAATGTAAGTGCCATACCAAATGATGATTCGTATAGACCGCCTACAAAAATCACTGTTACCACGCAAATGGCTGCACCCAAACCGATGGTAAAGCCCGATTTTTACGGTGTTGTCGAAAACGAGATACTCGTCATTCTACCTCAAGCTTCGGAAGAATATGGACCCATATCACATTATTATTTAGTTGTAGTGCCAGATGATAAAGCTCATAATCATAAGAATCCTGATCAGTTCCTAACAGATGATTTGATAAAGAATAATATGAGAACAGATGATGAAAATGCGCCTTACATTGCTGCTAAGTTTTTACAAAGAAATATATTATACACCTTCCATCTCGGTAATGACGAAATGTACGAAGGCTTTTTAAACAGAAAATTAAATCCCAACAAAAGGTACCGAGTCTTCGTCAGGGCTGTCGTGGATACTCCTCAAAAGCATCTTTATACGTCCAGTCCGTTCTCGGAATATTTATCTCTCGATATGCGTGAAGCTCCGCCCGGCGAAGAACCCAGCCGACCTGATCCTAAAGACATCAATAATGATCCTGAAATTAGAATCGAAGAAAATAGAAAAGAAGCGGGTATGCTTTGGGTCATCGGCCCAATTATAGCCGCTTTGATGCTTTCTTTGTGTCTGGTCATGATGTTCATCGTTAAGAGAAGAAGACAACCGTGTAAGACTCCTGACCAGGCGGCTGTAACAAGGCCTTTGATGTCAGCGGACGTTGGCTTTGGAGCTCCGTCCGACCCAGTCGAAATGAGACGACTAAACTTCCAGACACCAGCTATGATATCTCATCCTCCTATTCCGATATCTGAACTTGGTGAACATATTGAAAGGTTAAAATCGAACGACAATTTGAAATTCTCACAGGAATACGAAAGTATTGAACCTGGCCAACAATTCACATGGGATCACTCGAACATGGACGTTAACAAACCGAAGAATCGATACGCAAATGTGATTGCATATGACCACAGTAGAGTAATACTACAACCTATTGATGGAATTCTAGGAAGCGATTATATTAACGCAAATTACTGTGATGGCTATCGAAAACATAATGCCTATGTAGCAACACAAGGACCTTTACAAGAAACGTTCGCCGATTTCTGGAGAATGTGTTGGGAACTTCGCACATCTACGATTGTGATGATGACGAAATTGGAAGAAAGAACAAGGATTAAGTGTGACCAATACTGGCCCAGCCGAGGGAACGAAACCTACGGTATGATGACGGTAACTATTGCTGAGGTTCAAGAGCTGTCCACCTATTGTATTCGTACGTTCCAAGTGACGAGAAACGGTGGCGCTGAGCGTCGGGAAATAAAACAATTGCAGTTCACAGCATGGCCGGACCATGGCGTACCTGATCATCCAGCACCATTCTTACAATTCCTGAGACGTGTGAGAGCTCTGAATCCACCTGACGCCGGACCACTGGTTGTACATTGTTCCGCGGGCGTAGGTCGCACTGGTTGTTTCATTGTAATCGATTCCATGCTAGAGAGAGCGAAATTCGAACGCACTGTTGACATTTACGGACACGTGACTTGTTTGCGAGCCCAACGCAACTACATGGTTCAAACAGAAGATCAATACATTTTCATCCACGACGCGTTGTTGGAGGCCGTTGTGTGCGGGGACACAGAGGTTCCAGCACGCAATCTTCACGCGCATATTCAAAAGCTGATGCGTATCGACTCGATCGAGAACATAACCGGAATGGAATTGGAATTTAAGAAGCTGGCGAATATGAAGGCGGATTCGAGTCGTTTCGTTTCCGCCAGCCTTCCATGCAATAAGCACAAGAACAGGCTGGTTCACATCTTGCCGTACGAGTCGACTCGCGTGTGCCTGACGCCGCGAGACGGGTCGGACTACATCAACGCGTCTTTCGTCGATGGCTATAGATACCGGGCGGCTTACATCGCCACTCAGGGCCCATTGCCCGACACGACTGACGATTTCTGGCGCATGCTGTGGGAACACAACTCCACAATCATCGTGATGTTGACCAAGCTAAAGGAGATGGGCAGAGTAAGATTTTTCTGACACTTTCATATGTCAAATGCAAAGCGTGAACTATTCTAAAACTGTTTTAATTATTTAGGAAAAATGTCACCAATACTGGCCGTCGGATCGTTCTGTCCGCTACCAGTGCTTCGTGGTGGACCCTATCGCTGAATACAATATGCCTCAGTACATCTTGAGGGAATTCAAGGTAATTTCAATATATCACAATATGCAACTCAATAATCTTTCACACTGATTTTATTTTAAAACTACTACTACTGTATCAGCCCTTATACGTCCCACTGCAGGTCGCAGGCCTGCTCTACAGTCGAAGATAGGATTGAGTGATGGTGTTAATTTTAAAAGCTGCAATTCAGTATCTAAACTGTTTTTTGTAGGAACTAATTTATTTTTTAATATATAACGATTGGTCTGAATCACTTCTAACTACCGTACTATTTTCCCTCGTTAAACAGCAGTGTAAATGCACTGTTGTGTTTCGGGTTGAAAGACATTGTAGCCAGAGTAACTACTGGACATATTGAGAGTTAACATCTTATATCTCAGGATGGCGAGCGCAGTGGAATGCCAGGCATTGCTTTGTAATTCAAGGTGTTGATTGGTTCTGCTACTGTTTATGAGCGGTCGTGTCGTTAACCATCAGGCGAACGGCATGACCGTCTCGCCCTTCATTGTAATAAAAAAAATATTCTAAAACAATATTAAAGACACTACAACAATTCCTCGCTCGATAGGTAACAGACGCCCGCGACGGTGCGTCGAGGACGGTGCGTCAGTTCCAGTTCACAGACTGGCCTGAACAGGGCGTGCCCAAGAGCGGCGAGGGGTTCATAGACTTCCTGGGACAAGTGCACAAGACCAAGGAGCAGTTTGGACAGGACGGACCCATCACTGTGCATTGCAGGTGAGAGAGATAGTAGATGCTGATAGGGATGTATGATTTGGGGCTGTAAACGGCGGAAATACGGCAAATTATATTGGTTTGTCTATGAATGTAAGAAGCTGGAGTTTAGAATAAATATAATTGCAATATCAGCCAGAATTCCAGCTAGTATCCCTACGCCATTAAAAGTTCCTATGTCTTCTTTTTAAAAGACTGAAATCAGACTGCATCCAAGCGGGTACATCTTTGATGGAAGTCTATATTCAGTAGTGTGCTTATTGTATCTGAAAACAGTGATGGTGAAAGTTACCATGGCCCGTGAGAAACTTTGATACTATGTAATCGACATCTAGCCACGTTTTTGTTAAACGATCACGCACGCAAAGGAAAATATTGGTATAGATGCCGTCCCTTCGAAGATACCTCTCATATATTTTGCCATTCATCTAATATTTCGCTATATACCATTGAAAGTTGTTAAAAGTTTATTATATTACTACTACTTTTCATATTTTATATATACAGTCGACTGTCGTTAATTCAAAACTCGAGGAACTCTTAAAATATTACGAATTATCGAGTGTTTGAAATATCAAATGGTTTGAAATTTACGAGAGACATTATAAAACTTCGAATTATTAAGTGTTGATCAACTATTATTCAGTCAATGACAATCCTCAAACATGTATACTTTTTCTTTCTCTCTTTGCAACTTTGAATTGTCGATTGTTGGAAGCCGTTCGAATTAACGCGTCGTTTTGTTATTATAGCGATGATTTTTTAGTTCGAATTACCAAGTGTATAAAAATGTATTGATTTAGATCGAAATATAAAGAGATTTTGTAGGGAACTGGTGATAACTTTGAATTATAGAGAGGTTCGAATGAATGAGAATCGACTGAATTTACACAAAACTACTACATTTCGCACATGTTAGAAATAATGATGTTATAATGTGTGTATGTTTGTGTGCAGCGCCGGCGTGGGTCGCACGGGCGTGTTCATCACGTTGTCCACAGTGCTGGAGCGCATGCAGTACGAGGGCGTGGTGGACGTGTTCCAGACGGTACGCACGCTGCGCACGCAGAGACCCGCCATGGTACAGACGGAGGTGAATACAACTATATTTACAGTTATATTACAGCCTACAGGATAGAGATGAGTGTGCTGCCTGAACGGTAAATAGCCACCACTCGTCAGTGAAAACGGATGTTTGCCATATTTTACTTAACATTTCTAATATACGTATGACAAATACCTAGCTTTATAAAACAAGCAGAGAAGAAGTCGCTGGACCCCTGACGATTTCATCTATCGAACAAAAATTTACAGCAAGGCTGTTACTTCTTTTCGGTGACCTTGGCCTAGCGGTCTAGCCGCATGGAATTGAATATGTAGTCATACAGTGGAACAAGCACTTATAGTGCCTCTTCACTAGACCTGACCAAATCGTAATTCAATTACAACTACATAGTTCAATTACTACCACTTAATATCTCAGTCTAATGAGTGTATAAAGAATTTGACTTTATTTCCCCTATAATAACATTGTACTTTTCTTATAGGACCAGTACGAATTCTGCTACCGCGCAGCGCTCGAATACCTGGGCTCGTTCGACCACTACGCCAACTGACGCTGAGACGTGCTCGTCTGAGCGCACGCGCCCGCGCACACACGTACTTAACCATCGATGTACTCGCAACTCACCGATTGGAACGGTTGGATGTAACTCTCGAGGTTTTTAAACCATACTTTCCCAGCTTCACCGGATATATTGCAGTGTACATTGAATTGTGTTTTGGATAATGACGTCACTTTTGCAATGGCTTTCGTTTCGATTTCACGATTATATCGACGAACATTCTCGAACGAACGAACAAAACGAGCGTCCGCCATAACGCAGCTTTATCTAATTTACAAACTTAAATGATGAAGCGATGGCCATTGTTAAAGAAAATTGATGTCATATAGCTCGCAAAAAATGGTTAGATATTATATTACAGAACTAAAATAAGCCAACGATGAATCCTAACTAATATTAAAAGGGTTCGAATGAAAAAAAATAGATTAAATCCAAACAGTACAAGACGCACAACTGAACGCATTTAGTACAAAACACAAATATAAGCTATAGTATCCACTATGTGGCTAATAGTTTAATATCACATCAGTTGTCAGCATTTTTCAAATTAAATACAACTGACTTAATAAGTATGTTCTGTTTGACTTAAATACCAATATTCAATTTCTAACATGGTATTGCCCTATTACACTTTTTAAATAATCAATATAAAGACAAAATAGATGTGAATCAAGTACAAAACTCAAACTAAACAATATGTAAAATACCAAAACACATTTCAATGATATATTAAAAAGCACAACCGTTCCAAATACGCCGAACGATAAATCCCTTTATTGTGTATCCCTATCCTGTTCACAAATGTGAGGTCTCGTTGTATCGAGACCTCCGATGTACTGGCTACATCGACTGAATGTTAAACATGTTAATTTGAGGCTATTACATGTATGAGTGCCTAGGAAAGCTACTTATGATCTAATATTTACGAATGTGACCACTTATAAAATCATGATTGTGAGTCAGAAGGGTAATAAACGTAATTAAATATTATCCTTATGTCTAACTTATGATAGAAACTAAAAAGGCGGCAGTTGGGCGATATTTATATACTATAAAAAACGGAACAGTATAAAATGTTGAAGTCCATATGAACAGTAGATGCATTTAAATATATTACGACAGGATTATGATAAAGTATATTACGGGCAGTGTAATGGTTATGCCGACGTTTATGATTTGCATGTTCGAGGATTGTTCGCGTCACGATCGCTTCGGAGAATGAACGGGCGCGAACGGATGCGTTCGCGTGCGTGGATGCGTTCGTGACGTCAATGGTCCTTTATAAAGTAACTTAGTGGATGAAAACAGTGCGCTTAGAGACTTAAATATACGCGTTATAATCGATTCTGATCGTCACATACAATATATACATACATAATATTGTAAAATGTATAAATAGTTATTGCAGCTGTAATTAGAAGTTTATTTTTCATATCGGGTGTTAAAGAAGAATATACGTTTAAGTAGTGTAAATTGTGGTAACACGTTTCATTATGCAATATATAATAAAGAAACTCTTTAGACGAATCGGCTGTGTCGTGTGTTTGTGTCAGTCCTGTGCGTAGTAAGTAATGTTGTGTAAATAACTGTTTATTTTTTTATAAAAACTTACTTTTCTTTGCCAATACCTACCCCAGTTCTTATTGTTACTCTTGCCCTGTAAAACCAGCCAGTAACTGATTTGTGTAGAAAAATAACGTGGTCACCAAATGTGGCTGCAATTATATTGTGAAACAAAAGACAATATAATATGCTTTTTTTATTTTATTTTTTTACGTTAGTTGTACGTTAATTTAAGTATCAATGCTTGCTTTAGGTGATGATCGTGATTCGATGACATATCTATTATGTAGGTAGAGTTAAATGTTTTTCATTGATGTGGTAATGTTTTAATGGAATTATACAATTAAATGGGAACGATTCGACTGATTTTTACCGAATCGTACAACACTATCGTGACATGTTAAATATGTGAGTTGGCATCGCAATGAGACCTGGAACGGAGTTTTGTTGGAAGCCATTTTTGATTAGTTGTCTATTTACAATTTAGTGCTTCTATAAAGGTTTGTAACAAAGACATTTTTCTTGATAACTGAATGTGACTGCCACGAATCTACCACACTATTTTAAGCTATCTTTAAGTGTAGTATGTTATTTAATCTTTTACAGTAATCCCCTTGCATAGTGAATGTATAAGAGTTTAGGTTTTTCACTCGTTTTATACAATATACCCTATAACTTTATCGATCTATTTACGTATAAGTTAAACTTTGAGCTTGTATGTAAACTTAGGGAGTAATACGATGTAACGCGGTCTTCATGTAGATATGCGAACAATTTAAAAAGTACTCATTTGTAAGGGAATATGGAGAATATCATCGTCACGACTCGGCCGGGTATCGCGGCCGGTTCTTTCGTAACTGCCAATCGTTTCACGTTAGCTATTAATGGAAAAATAAATAATAACAATACGAAACGTACGTAGATTTTAATGAGAGTAATTGTTAAAGTGAGGTTATAGTGAAAATTTAACACTCGTTGATAAATCATTGTATTTAGCGAGGGGCGATGTAACACGCTAGTGGAATCGGCAGCTATATCGTTTTAAATGGCGGCTTTATATCAAGCTTTATCCACAATCATTCCTACCATGTACTTTTATTTTAATAATCATTTTTATTTCTTGCCGCTTATTATTGTTGTGTCAACTTGTTGCTTCGTATGAAGGAAATTATGAATGATTTGATAATGACAATATACGCAACTTGATCAATATTCATTGATTGGATTCCGTGAATTCTAACATGTGATTATTTTCATTAATCAATTGATTGAACCAATTTAATAATTATGTTTATATTGACCTAAAATATTCGTTTCAAAGTCAAACAGAACGCCAATCAAATGACTATAAGATAAATAAATAATCAATTTCTATAACCTTCAATAACCAATTTGCATTAAATTATTAATTGACAATCACGATCAAATAAGATTTCTGTCATTTAAATTTTAAATCCCAAATCATCCTTTATGTACGTAATTTTCTTGATCAAATTCTTTCGACAAGTTTATGTATAGAATAATATCGAACGCACATTGAGATCTCTCTTGTACAGTTATTAATGCGTTATAGTTATAGATAATACTGTCTAACTGGTTACAGCGTTTGGGCGCCATTTTGAAATTACGACATCACAATTTTTTACCAAAGTTTTTACTCAGATAACTATTTCCGAGATATTTTTCTTAGCGTTCTACTATTATTTATTTTCTATCTTCTGGACTAAGAAGAGTACATATATTGCAAACTAATTCATTTTAAAAATTTCTTCATTCATTTAAAAGATTACATTGGCGCCCAACGTGGGGCAATGTGGTTCAATTAACAATACTCATCAGAGTTACATAACAATTAATGTAAGTAACATTTCTAAACAAATGTTGACAAATATTTGTTTCGACTTCTATCGGTTTAAATCGAGGCTGTAGGAAGAAAATATTTTTGAGGGATATGCAATTTAGAGTCTACGTTGTCTCGGTCTAGATTCTAGACTTAATAACGTCGCTCAAACCGCTGCGACCAGTTCTGACAGTAAATTGGTTAGTTTTGTTCCCAATAGCAAATAACATGTCATGCCATACCGTGGTGCTTTGTTCCGTTGTTTTAGTACAAATGTTGTTGAAACCTGCAATCGATGTCATTGTTTTTATGTGGAATTTCATTTTGTACAAGAAAGACTGATTTACAATAATTTCGATGTGTTTGTAATTGATTTAAAAATTGTGTAATTAATAATAGTTGAATGATTGAACAATGTGTAGTACCTAATTATTTGTTGTAATGTAACTCTGTGTTTGTAATTTTAAGTTTTATTTTATTGTATTCTTTGTGATTTGTTCCGTTCGTTTAGGAATTTATTGAACGTAACTAAATGAATTTATTTTTTAATATAGCTATTAACGATAAAATAATTGTTTTTACGTGAAATGAAATAGATTTTTTATCGAATTCGATGATTTCCTAAATTGAACGGGACGGAAACTCCGCTGTTACATGAAATTGCATTTACCAATAATTGCGAAAAAACAAAATTGCCATTTAGCGTGTCTAATTGAATGCACCTAAAAGGGTACGGTCATCCTAAAATGTACCTTTTTATTCATAAAATAATTTGCGTTTTTGATCGTATTGGCGTATGTAAGGCCTTAGCTTTAACGAATGTGTTAGTGCAATTAAAATGGCGCACGCAAGATGGCTGGCGGGGTGACATATGAGTGTATCTTAGAGGTTTGTAGATCATGTTTATTTTGTAAAATACCCGCGCTGCGTCTCGGGCACAGTGGATTCGCAAATTATACATATGTATATGAAGAAATAAATTTATGTGAGACCATATTGAAGTGTTTTTTATATCACTCCCATTTCTCTGGCTGACTACTCCCACAACAAATTTTTTTTAAAGGTTATTTACTTATGAAATGCAATAAGAAAATAATGATTAATTACATTAATAAATTACAGACGATGATAGAAAATCGATGACATAAAAAAGCATTTTATCTTTTGAACACATATACACATTAGACAATTGATTCCGAATTTTGGGTATGTAAATTCTTAGGAATTCTAAAGCTAAATTCATAATAGTATCATTCTTCAACAGA
Source organism: Hyles euphorbiae (assembly GCA_023078785.2). NCBI lineage: Eukaryota > Metazoa > Arthropoda > Insecta > Lepidoptera > Sphingidae > Hyles > Hyles euphorbiae. Next base: position 12,770,026 of record CM041039.1, on the reverse strand, counting down.
CCAACCTGGTGGATTACGGTCTAACCTTAAAATATTAGGAGATAAAAATCATTTGAATGACTATGGAACAGTGTCCCTTAGACACCATGTTGTTATTGGCGAACATCGCAGCGTGCATGAAATGTTGCTGTACCGTATGCCGTGCAAATGAAATACAATTAAATAGTACAAATGAACCATGTTTTTACCGACTTTAAAAAAGAGGAGGACGAAACTAGGATAAATTTAACTTATTGTATATTAGGTCCTACATGTTTGGCACTTAGTGGCCCGTATTCAATATGTGACGCATATTTCTGATTTGTTGGCCAGTGAAGTCAATAGGTAAATTTATACATACATACATACATTAACTCACGCCTTTTTCCCAGAAGGGATAGGCAGAGGTGCCAGGATACCCACATTTCGCCTTGTATGTTCCGTACCACGATATGATAGGTGGCGAGGCTATCGCCATACCAGTCACAAATTCCTAGATTAATAGAAAAATCCAATATCACTTTGCCCAACCCGGGACTTGAACTTGTAACCGTACCATAGTACAACTACGCCACCGAGGCAGTAATCTATAATAATTCAACATTTACAAGTACAATGAAATATATATTATTTGTTGCTTCTTTTAAGTCGGGTTTTATTTTGTGATTAAGTTTTAATTATCGTTATTCACCTGTAGAATGCCGTTGGTACGGTGCATACAAATTTTCTTAATATTATAGTCCTATCTAAAACTAATTGCTAGTTTATGGCATGATACAAACAGTGCATTGATGCCTTAATTCCGGAACAAAACGATCTGATCCGGCCGACCAAAAAGATCTAAATGCCTTGCATGTTCCATTGCGACATATTCTTTGAGCTTGATAGTCAATACATAATAATACAAATCATTCCTTAACCTAACCATAAAATAGTTATAAATTTAATAAACAAGAAAATTACAAATAACCAAATAAATATAACATAGATAAGTTATACCTAAAATTCTTTGAATAGAGAGTAAGTACTATGTATTGACTTGCTATTAGAGTTGTTTAATTGCGTACGTGACCAATAAATAAATCAATTTCAAATATCATGGAAATGCGTCACTAAACACCGCGATAAATTTATTTAAGTAAAAAATAATGAAGTGCGTGGTGGCCTGTTGGTAAACGGACTAGACGCGACTGCCAATATGTTCACGGTGGTCGCGGGTTCGAATCCCAGGGCACACCTCTGACTTTTCGGAGTCATGTGTGTATTGATAGTCAATCACCACGCACTAAAACGGTGAAGGAAAACATCGTGAGGAAACCTGCATACCATAGCGATTTATAAAAATTTCTATGGTATGTAAGTCCGCCAACCCGCACTAGGCCAGCGTGGTGGACTATATGGCCTAACCACTCTCAATCGTACTGTCGATTGTAGAGGAGGCCCGTGCCCTGCAGTGGGACGTATATGGGCTGATACAGTACAGTAAAAAATAATGCAAGCAAGAAAACATATGCAACTAAACACTAACGGCCTTATACATACAATTTTAGTATGAACTTTTTAAATTATGAATCTTTTGTCCCTATCGAACGATTTCCGAATTCAGTTTGAGCGAAGAGGACAAAACATTTGATAAAAAAAAACGATTTATAAATCGTCTATGAATAATATGGTAACAATCTTGAGTCGGTACGTCAAGCACAATTTCTAATTCATTCGCTGTTCGTTAGTTTCTGTCAGATAATCCCATTATCCAAATATTGTGTAGGCCGCAAATTGGCACAATGAATACGTATTGCTGAACGTTAATTATAATATCTGAGGCACGTGCCCCTTGAGATTGCTACTCCATTGTGGATGGAGGTCTTGGTAGCGTCGACTTACTGACGCTAGACGGAGCAAAGACGTGCAATTGTTCGAAATATGTAGATATTATAACTTAAGTGAGTTGTGAAAATGGTATCAAAATTACGAATATATAATACATACATACTAACATACATACATACATACATAATGCATATATAAACGTCACGTCTCTTTCCCATAGGGGCAGGCAGAGACTATGGATCTCCACTTTGCTCGATCCTGACATACTACTTTCGCTTCGTCCACTTTCATTAATCTCTTCAGGTATTCATGTCGGTTTAGGGTACTTTTAACCTGACCCTTGCGTAGGGTGCCATCGATTTGTCTGAGAAAGGTCCGATGGGGTCGACCCCTTTATCGAGTTTTTTTATTGAATTTCTTCGATAAACTTTACAGAGTTAATAAGCAACTAAGTCTAATGTGAATATTGAAGAATTTTAAAACAACACGTAGAAAAAATTGTTCATGGTTGATATTAAATTTACCGAGTAATAAAAATAGAGTTTTTCTCGACTGTATCTATTATTTACATTAGGGCATGGGTCAGCCTTTAGTTGATCATAAATTTATAGCAGATCAAAACAATTTTCGCAGAAGATTCACTAAACCCACGTAGATATAAATCAATTCAACTCATCTAATGTTGCTCGCGGATTCGCCCACGTATAAATGTTTTTTCCGGACTAAAGTTCCCCTGAATATTGCAGAGATAAAACTACTCTATACCCTTCCTTGACAAATGGACTATCCAACACCAAACACTAAAATATTTTTTCAATTCTAATCAGTTGTTCCTCAAATTAGCGCGTTCAAACAATCAAACTACAGCTTTATAGTTGTCATATCTATATTGCGACCGAAACTGAAGCTATGTAGTTAATTGGTTTATTATATGGTTTATTACTACAGGGTATAGTTAATTATTTTATCAACTACTTTTTCCACCCAAACACGATGATATGAGTAAATAAAAAAATAATAAATAAAATCGTCGGTTTCTGGGTTTTTAAATGCATTATATTTGAAGTCACTAAATATACCACCTGGCTTTATTTTTGACCGTAGTCTGAATATACCCGATATATTATAGCTAGTACATATTAAGTGGAAGCTAAAATGCAATAAACCGCCATCACATCCAGTTTCTCACTACATTCGAGCCCGTCCATTGTAAAGCGTATTGGACGCTGAGACATTTCGATCCTTTGAGTGTCGAGCTCAATATGCAACTCGCTTGATACCATTAGTCGGACGATTTTGAATATGAATTGGTATCTGGACGGGCCGAGTCAAATACCGACGTTGGATCAAACCTTTGACATACCGCTGTGAATGGCGTGTGTTACAAGCCATACTAGCCATGTGATATTCATTTGCAGTGGCTTGCTCAGGTGGATTAATTTCTATTCAAAGGCAATGATTTGGAAAGTTATAAATACCCGTAAACTGCTGAAAATATATTATTTATAGTTTTGTAGTAAAAACGTTGCAAAAGAATAACATTTTTAATGCTATGGCGCGATGACCATGCCTTTCGCCTGATGGTAAACGATACGACAGCTCATGGGCAGTGGCAAAAACAAACAACATCGTGAATTACAAAACAATGCTTGGCGTTCCACTGCGCTCGCCATCCTTAGACATACTCTGGCTACAATTTCCTTCAATCCGAAACATAATAGTGCATTTACACCGCTATTTTACGGGAAAATAGACATTGCGGTGGTATCTACCCCGGCGCGGCGCCCTCGCATATGAAAGACCTTCCAATGACCATATCTGCGATATTATATTTACTTATGACTCAGAGCTTTCGTGGCGTAATTGGATAGACGCAGCCTGTGAAACGTTAGGTCGTGGGTTCGATTCCCGCACCGAAACGAATGTTTGTGCGATACACTGGTATTTGTCTGGTCTAGGTGTTTGTGAGACCTAAATGTATCTACAGGTATCTGATACCAACGACACAAGAGTCAAGCTTAGTGCGGGGTCAGGACTATATGACTGTTGGGTGTTTTATTTATTAGATTCAGGTTATTTTTTTCTTTCAAAATAATTGTTAATTTCTTTAGATCAAAGTAGGTATATAGGATTTACGTAACATTTGTATATTTTTTTAAAATATCTATTATTTACATTCCTCTTCCTTCTTTATGAACCACTAGATTAAAAGCTGACTTTTCATTAATTTAGCTGACAAAGGATCTCTAAATGTAATTTATTTAGTATGGATCAGTTTTATGAACTCGAAGTTCGAACTATAGGTACCTCAAAGGTTGTAAGTGCATAGAGGGGCGTCATCAATTCTTGAAACTTATTGAATCTATAGCAATGTCATGGGCTCAAGGCTACATGAACCGTCAGCAAGGCTGTTGTTGTACATACCTAAATGTGTGCTCCACAGAATGGAGCACAGTTTTATATTTGTTTCGGAAATGGACGTTTGTAAGACCGAAATCTCACGTAGTTTCTGTTAACCACGATACAAGACTTGTCATTAGTGCGGGGTTAGGACTATGTACACGAGTGTTGTGTGTACTTATTTATTTATTTATAATATACAAATAGTATTGTTATCTTTCTCTATAAATAACTATAAAATAAATATTACCAAACGATATTGTTTTTAAAGCTTTAATCAGTCACATTCTTTAAAACTGTTTTTAGTTTTAGCGAGCTGAATAATTAAACAATCGATTTTTACTTTCCTCTAAACACATACGATAAAAGGTTTTTGAACCATTTGTTTACTAAATCGGCTAAAAATATGAATCGACAACATGTATTTAAATCATCGGCTAAGCTATGACAAGCCGCCATATTGGCCGCAAGCCGTTCCCGCGAATTAATCCCGCCATAAATAACAGACTGTCGGTTCCCTATGGTTTAAAAAGAAGGCGGTTTATTTATTTTTAATTGCCGGATTAGAATGGACAAAAATGTCCGACATCTGAATAATGAATTGCTAACACACAATTTATTTAATTTCAGTTTGGTAGGCGAAAAGATAAACAATAAAACATAACTTTGTTTTGTGTTTTAAGCGAACTTGTAATATTTACTGGGTATAATTTGTAGCAATAAGATTAAACTCCACCAAAAGTATCATTTTAAATGTATTATGTACATGCTAGGATCTTATACAAATATTCACCCTTTAGTTTCTTAATAACTGAAAAAACTAGCTTATATAGGAACTCTATGGTGCATCAGGTACCACGTATCAGAAATATCTAGACGTAATTTTTTATTACAAGTTTAAATAAGATGATATTAGACCGTCTTCAAATAAAAACATACATACATACACATACATACATAAACTCACGCCTTGTTCCCAGAAGGGGTAGGCAGAGGTGCCAGGGCACCCACATTTCGCCTTGTATGTTCCGTCCCACAATGTGATAGGTGGCGAGCCTATCGCCATATCGGGCACAAATTCCTGACTCTGGGCTGATACTGAATAGAAAAATCCAATATCACTTTGCCCAACCCGGGATTCGAACCCGAGACCTCAGCTTTGTAACCGTACCGTAGTACAACTACGCCACCGAGGCAGTCAAATAAAAACCTGACCTTGAAATGTAATATTCTATAAGCACATTGGCATAACAATAAAGTATACCGGGTATCTCAAGACTGCTACCGAAAACGAAGCCGGGTGATAGTTTTAGTGACTACAAACACAATGCAACTAAAAATTTTGCTAAGAAACGCGACAATTTTTTTTATAATTTTTTAAATATCGTCAGTTTTGGGTGGTAAATCCATAGTTTTTGCTAAAATAATAATTTAAACTCCTTTATACCTTTATAAATAAAAGGGTATATACTATTATTTTACGAAAAAAATTATTTACCACCCAAATACGACCATATAAAAAAATAACAAAAAGAAATTGACGCTTTTTTCCCACATTTTCTGTTGCATAGTGTCTGAAGTCGCTTAAACTACCCATCTGGCTTCCTTTTCAGTAGCAGTCTAGTCTTGATATACCCTGTATAGATACCGATCCTATAATATAAAGACCAAACATGAGCCATACTTACTACACCATAACTATAGGCTTCAATCGATACCTATTATAATACGGCCATAAATTATTTATTAGTTAACTCCCTAGCTAGTCCCTCCCTCGCGACAGAGATCTTTATTAAGTGGTACAATTCATTTGGCTGGCGAATGTAGACAGATTAATGGCTTCGTTTATAATAAACAATATCATCTTGGTAGACTGTGGGGGTGCTTATTAAACTCCTTGCTGAGGTAAATAAATAATGGCCTGATATAAATGATACCGCGGCGGCGTCTCCTTGCAATTACATTTATTTACCTTGTTTAATTAGGTTTGTTACGTCTATGTGTTTACAGGTGTGTGTTCAAGAGTGTAAATTCTGAGGAAAGCAATCAGCGAAATAATTTGAATACTGTTGTATGTAATTGTAAGTTTGTATATAAGTTGTAGTTCTTTTACGTATATACTATATAGTAAATATAGAGTCTACAATTTTTCGTATTATTGCAGTCAGAAAATTACAAAGTACATAAAGTGCGTGTTCGATCCCCGCATCGATACACATGTTTGTGAGGCTCACAAGTATTTGTCTCGGGTTTGGGTGTTTATGAGACCTAAAAGTCTCTCGTAGTTCCTAACATCCACAGCTTGTGTGTGTGACCCCACACTATGTATGCGACTGTTGGTTGTATTTATTTATTTATTACTCATAAAACTCGAAATAGTTACGATACTCTAATAAAACCATACTCCAGTAAAAGAGACAGAATTATTTTCAGAAAATTTTGACATAGGTCATTTTCTCGCATATTTCATCATTCCGAAGCAAGCTATCAATTTTAATATAGATTTTGATAGCATAGAATATTTCAGCATCTCGTCAAGTAGGTAACTACTGAAATAAATATTTCCATACGTTATCATGTTTCCAATCCCCTCGAGAGATGGCGTCACTTACGTGCAAAACTTGAACCATTTTGTCATAACTCATAATCAAATATGTTTTGGTAACCAAATAAAACTGGGATAAATCCCACCGGGCCGAAAAGTCTCTCGTAGTTCCCGATACCCACGACACAAGACTTAATTGATCTTAACGTGGGGTCGGGACTATGTATACGACATAACATTTAAACTGGCACGAATAAGTAAAGTAAGTAAATAATGGTAAGATGAGAGATTGGAACTTGGAAGGCGCAGTGCAATCCAGAAAAAGTATCGTCAATTGATACAATAATGGTAGTTGGTACCCAGATAAAGGTACATCACGAGATAAATCCGAAATGCGAAACACTAACTAAATAATACACCCAACGGTCACATACACAGTCCTGACCCTACACTAAGATCCAGTCTTGTGTCGTGGATATCAGGAACTACGAGAGACATTTTGGTCTCACAAACCCAGACCCGAGTCAAATATTTCTAGGCCTCAGTCCTCACAAACATTTGTCTCGGCCCGGCACCGAACCCGCGGCCTTTCGTTTCACAACCGGCGTCTAACCAATTGCGCCACGGAGGTAGTCAATGTAGGGTCGCTTACCTAGTGTGTTCTGTATCGTCCACGCTCCAAGCAGCATTCCTAATTTAGCCTACCTTATTACTGCTGCCCATTCTCATAATACGTGAGCGGTGAGTATGGTACTTTCTCATCATCAATAGACGGAGAAAATCTGAATTTTCTCGAAAGTAGCGAAGATGATAAAGATCTAAAAGCTGGTGGAAAGATGTTCATATCCGCCTGAATAAACCAACGTATACAATGGTGGATTATCCGTTATATTAACACCGATAGTTGTATGTTATTTTTACAAACAAAACTTCATTTGATATGTATGATCCTTTTGTGTATGTCCAGTTTTGTGTACCATATAAAAAACCGGCGTGATTATCTCGACTCACAAAAGATAGCTCTTTGCCCGGTAGATACTCTTAATACTGTTGATATCAAAAACATTTTATTCACTTTGTCTCGTCAATACAAAAAACCTTTACCTAAAATACATACTTCCAGTTTTACGCCTTACCGCCTTTTCCCACCCTCCAAGAGATGGCGCCACTTTTGCAACATGATTGTAAATAAATATAATTTTTAAGCGTCAAATCAATTTTTAAGTAAATAGAATTTTATGTAAAATCGTGTAAGCTACGTAGAAATTTTTTAAGCGTGTATTAGACCAATTCCGATCACTTATTACCAATTTTTCTGTGTGTGACGTGATGGCATGGCTACATCGCGATATGGTTTCGTTACCGAGTAAAGGATATATGCCTGTGAAAATCTTGTTTCATTTGGTGAATTCATGTCACTAAATGACAAGACTTAATTACTAAATCAATCCAATTTTTGAGAGGCTTCTCCCACTTTCGTGGTGGAGGCTTTTATATATTCTAATTGTTAATACTTGGTAGCTGTTCCAGAACCAAGGGAATAATCAATCAAATATATCACGTATTAGGTATACCTAAGTGATCAGCGACGGGCGTCGGCACCCAAAACACTATACCGAATTCTATTTTTTAACAAGTACCATTTTTTAACAAGTAAGTAGAGCAAGAGCCCCTGGCCGCCAGACTCGTCAATTTATAAAAGTTGAAAGTTTGTCTGCGCATGCCCCCGACATAAACATCACACAAACAAGTTATTATGAAGTTCCGATAGTGGTTGCTTTGGAAGTTATCAGGTTCAATGTAGTGGCAAAATGAAATAACTATGAAAAGTGTCTGAATACCAAGTAAACAACTTTTCATAGTTTCCTTAATAACATCAATAACAGCAGATCGTGTGATGCCTACGTTAGAGGCTAGTGGTCTATTCTTTGATTAGAGGTATGCACAGACAAAATTTCAGCTTTCATAAAGTGACGAAAGTCTGGCGGCGACGGGCTTTTGGTATAACGGCCCATACGACAAAACTTGCAGATACAACTTATTCCCCGGGCACTGCTGATATGATTAATATTATGTGCCTAACCCAAGACAAGATTTTCCAGATTTATTAGTTATTTTTTTTTAATGGCGTCACATCGCTATTTATTTTATCTATCTGTCTATAGGTATGCTTGGAACTTAAAAAACGCAACGGATTTTAATGCATTTTTATAGATAATTTAAGAGAAAGCTTTATATGCTTTGATTATATACTCGTCCTTTATATGTATGATACGAGTACATGTAACATGTATCTGGTATAGAGTGGAATTAAAAAACATCTGCACCCAGGCGAAGCTGGGACGGGCTGCTAATTGGATATAACTGTAACTCGTATACATTTCTCAATATTGTGGGCACAAGGCGCCATTTCCAAAAATATAATTTTGGTGTAACATTAAACGTAAATAACAACCGGATATTTGAAACTTTTCACTTAAGCCGACCACTTGAATTTCTTATAATGTAAACAGCAGTGAAAGTAATATTTATTGCTTTGACTAAATTAAGCCTTATTTTGCGTGACGTTGGCCACAATTTTTATTTAAGAATTAAAACGACGCTCCACTGTGTGAACTGACAAATAGCATACTTAATTCATTGCAAAGAAAAGTCTTTAGTACATTTATATGTTGAGTTAATTTCGCGGAAATATTCTGTAAATATGTCGTAAATAAACTGGGATGACATGTTGAGTTTTGAAAAAGCTTTAAATAATAAACGATTTAAAAAAATGTCCTAAATCAATAATCATTACTAAATTAGTTCCTAAAAAATAGAAAGGGCAGACCACTATCTGGTGAATTTTTGATTAAATGAAAGACTATTATTTCATTTGATGCACAATTTATCAATTATCCTTGTGGTTAGGAAAAATTATATTTGCACTACAGTACGGTAACAAAACGCTGAGATCTTGGGTTCTAATCCCGGGTCGGGCAAACGGATATCGGATTTTTCTATTAATCATCAACCGGGAATGAGTCAGAGATTTGTGCCCGATATGGCGATAGACTCGTCGCCTATCACGGTGTTGAGTGGGAAGATATTACTCGAGCCGATGGCTGCTAAAAAGGCATTCACAACTAGATAATCAATTTCCAAATGACAGAAGAAACAAAAATATTCACGTGTCTCGACATTCCCACATAGAAAAGTGGAATCGACATAAATCCGGTTTCCACCGGTTTATATTCCGCGAACAGGCTCGTGTTAAAAGTGAGAGGGGTTGAGACTTCAGTGAAATTAATTTAGTCCCGATCCCCTCATGCCATATGTAAATGAAATTGAACCGCCTTATTTTTATTGAGAAGAGGTTGTGAGCCGCACTAAGGTATTATTTCAGATGCTATTAAGAATAACATCAACCTTGTAAAAAAAATACTCTATATTGGGTGAGCTTCTTCAATTCTTTAAAATAATTAAGTATATTAACGTTATTTTATTATTTATTTTTTAAAGCAATGAATTGCTATAATAAAGACGAGCATGCCGTTCGCCTAATGGTAAGCGATGCGACCGCTCCTGAACAGTTGCAAAACCAAACGCCTTGAATTACAAAGCAATGCTTGGCATTCCACTGCGCTCGCCATCCTGAGACATAAGATGTCAAGTCTCAATATGTCCAGTAGTTACTCTGGCTACTATGTCCTTAAATCCGAAACACAACAATGCATTTACAATGCTGTTTGGCGGAAGAAATAGACATTGCGTTGGTACCTACCCAGGCGACCTCTCACATATGAGAGCCCTACCACCAGTAAATATTAACATTGTTTGAAAAATGAAATGCTGTGCGTTAAATTTAAATAGAAATGGTATTTTACTTGTTGTATTATGGTTCCAAAAGTTTCACATGCACGTTGCGCCTTTAACATTAGTAATTTGCCCACTATTCAGCACGAGCAGTAAAATAACTATATATTCAATACGTAGCTTAAATCCGAAATAAATATTCCAGGTTATTCTAGTAAGAAAAATTTTAGACGGTGTATGAATTACTATGGTATGTAAAATCCGCCAATTAGGCACTAGGCCAGCGCGGTGGACTTTATGGCCTAACCCCTCTCAATCGTACTCCTGTAGTGGGACGTGTATGGGTTGATACATATATATATATATACAGTCAACAGATATAGAAGGAAATTTTTAGTCGTGCCTTGATTACGTGTCTGCGCGCGTAGTCCACGCTTATTTGACGCTGTTTGAAATTCACTTGAAGAAATATATAGAATGTGCTGTTGGTAGGTAACAAAGCTCGGAAATCAATATTAACATCATTATTTACATACGTGATGCGGATTTCACATGGCTTCGTTTGCGGTTACATTAAACGTCATATTAAGTATTAGGAATTTTTGGACCGACTTCAAAAGAGGAGGTAATCAATTCGACAGTTTTTTTTTGTATGTTTGCTACGCGATTTCGCCGATAATTGCGAACCGATTTTGAAAATTTCTTTTTTGTATTAGCCTGCATTCGGTGGAGTACACAACACTTTACCGGGTCTACTCTTAAACGTATAATTTGTTGTGGTCTTAAAGTTATATTGTATGTATTTGTATTAGCGAAAAGAATAATCGTTTCTACTTCAACATATGTATATCGCCATTTTAAACTACAAGAAGAACATAAGACTAGAAGAACTACTGGTGGTAGGTCTTTCATATGTGAGAGGCCATCTGGGTAGGTACCACCGCAATGTCTATTTCTCCCGTGAAACAACACTGCTTAAATGCACTGTTGTGTTTTGGATTGAAGGACATTGTAGCCAGAGCAACTACTGGACATATTGAGACTTAACATCTTATGTCTCAGGATGGCGAGCGCAGTGGAATGTTTCTACTGTTTATGAGCGGTCGTATCGCTTACCATCAGGCGAACGGCTTGCTCGTCTCGCCATTCAATGCAATAAAAAAAAAAAAAAAAAAAAAAATAAGAGTACCTACTGTTAGTAGGGCTAGCATATATGAGAGGCCCCCTACGTTGGTTATACAGCAATGTTTATTTGCACTGTTACGTTCCGGTTTGAAGGAGGTAGCCAGAGTATACTGGATATATTGAGACATCTTGTCTCAGGATGGCAAGCGCTGTGAAATACCAAGCATCGCTTAATAATTTGTTAGGTTTTCCTACTGTCCAAGAGCGGTCGTATCGCTTAACATAAGTCCAATGGCATGCTCGCCATACATCGAATAAAGGAAATTTATTCCAACCAGGTCTTTAATTTTTAATATGAGCCATATTTAACAAAACACTACTCTCCTAGATACAAAAAACTCAACATTTTAATAACTAAACTCTCCACCCACACAACTGGCTTCATAATAAAATAATCCATTATTTTCTTATTGTAAGTGAATAAATTTCACTTGTCTACAACAGTCGGCGGGCGAACCCTTGTCTCTGGTAATACTAGAAGCCTAAGCAAGCCTCCGGGGAGGCTATCGCATTACCCATCATGCTTTCTAACTTTTTTCACTCCCATTTATCAATTATTAATGGCCGGGAGCGGTATCGAAGCAAAATTGAGAAGTAAGTCTCTGCGAAACTTTCCAATGATTGTGATTTATTATATATTTCGCGAGAAAAAACGGAAAAGCCATAATTCATGGAATAAAGAAGTACAAAGGCTCCAGAATCGCAGTGTCGCGTGACTTGATTTGGTTTTAATCTTAGGTATGGAGGACCAAGAATGTGCGAACTCCATAAAAAATATGTTAAAACCTACAGGACGCATTTGGTTAAGAATATGGTTATGCCACGAAATGCCGTGGGTTTTATCTCTGAAGCGTAATTAATATTTATTTTAAAATCATTACTTATTTTTTGTTGCGGGTTTCCAAAGACCGTAACATCTCTTGCAATAATTAAAATATGTATTACTTTCCGCTAGCATTGACACAAGACTTGGTATCTTAGTATGGGTTCGGCACTATGCGAATATTGGATATTTTAATTTATTAAATTGCGCATTTGTTTGTGGCGGTAGCAATACGCCAATTTAGATTTAGCTTATAAAATAACACGCTTATTATTTGTAATTTTAACTTTATTTAAACATGCATTTCATTGTAAGATATGACTGCAGATGTTTAACCATAAAACATCTGCGAGTCGTTTTATTACAGTAAGAATTTTTGTGTACCTTATTGTAGTGTATAGTAATATAAAGGAATGTAACTGTATTAACAGGCAGTAATAAATTGTATCTCCTAGCAATCGGATGTCTTATTTACGTCTCCCTGATCCGCACCTTACATGGCGACCCTGCCTGTAACGGGAGATCGACGCGCTCGGGCACCGTATACCTAACCTTATATGTCGCATTTGTATCTACAAAAAAAATGGTCGTGTAAAAGTTCATTATAGTTCGGCTAAGTGTAACGACGCTTTCGTGTTAAACTCCAAAGATGTGCCAATCAACCCAAAATAAGGAGGAGGTGTTCCTGAACCAGAACGCGGCCGGTTCTAATGGCAATAGTGCAGACCTGCAAAAACTTAGCTGGAGTCTAGGATACAACTCCATCATTTTGTCGATTTTGGTGATTTTGGGAGTCATCATATTGGCATACTCCGTATACTCCACATACAAAAAATGCCACAAGCGTTGGATAAGACAGGAGTTATTTCACACGACGTTCCGGAGTTCGAGGATGTTGGGCAGACAGGATAGGCCCATCCCGTGTATGCGAACCTATGACCCGAGTAAGCAAACCTCGATGGCGGCTGAGCAGTGATGGTGTCAAGTGAAAGTGCGGTTAAGTGATAGTTCGTGAGCGTATTTTAACCGTATGTAGTTTTGCGTGCATAATGGTCTATAGAGGAATGAAGATATTTATTGGACTTTAATTATTTTTTTATTATTTAGTACTTATATAATATGCATCAATAATGTTTTATTATGCCCTTATATTCATATGATAGTCTTTTATATATTGTTTTTTTGTTGATGGCTGAAGATCTTAATTATGTTTTGAATGAACTTAAATCTATAAAACAATATTTAATTAAAATAGGCCCTTCTAGAAGATCAACACAAGATGTTAGTGGAAAATATAAACAAGCTAATCAATTATACGATTTATTTTTGAGTATTGTGAAAAATATAGAAGCAAAGGTAGCTAAGGGAGATATTAAATAGTCCGATTTAAAAAATTTAGAGGAAATATATGATAAGATAAATAATATTTTTACAAGAATAAAGGAACTTTGTTCCATTTCTCCTGATTGTATTGTTGTTGAATCGAAAAACACCACAAGCAATATGGAACATTTTGATTTGAAAGTGGCGATATCTTTGCTTCCTGTAATGACAGGTGACGAAAATGTCACAAAGCAATTAATTAGTAATATAGAAATGTACTCAGATATGCTTGATGAAAACGGGAAAACCTCTCTAATTAATTTTGTTTTAAAGTCTAGGTTGTCAGAAAGTGCTAAATTGCGTATGTCTCAAAAATATTCATTCGTTACAGATTTGATAAAGGATATGAAACATTTTTTGTTATCAAAGAAATCAGATACGGCGATCCAGTCGCAATTGCAACGAGCAAAGCAAGGTGGGAAAACTATAGAGGATTTCGGTAAGGATATTGAATCTATGTTTGTTGATTTGACTATTTCTCAGGCCGATGGTGATTCACAAAAATATGATATTTTGAAAACCATTAATGAGAAAAATGCTATTAAAATATTTTCGAACGGCCTGCGAAATAGCCGAATAAGCACCATAGTAGCGGCGCGTAATTATATTGCATTGAATGATGCAATCAGAGGCGCTATGGATGAGGAGTTATCAACACAACCCGAAGGTACAGTTTTTAATTATGGGCGTGTTAGAGGTAGATGGTTATATAATGCGCACAATAGTCGTGGGTGTAAACGGACCCATTCAAATGGTTATAACAGACGTCCCACTGTATCTTCCACGACGCCGATAGTACGCGGTAGGGGTACTCATTCAAATTTTTCAAGATATGGTACCAATAATAGGGGTCGTACATACTCTTTTCGTGGAAGTCGAGGTAATGCAACTAATTTTAACAGAGGAAATAGGAATCAAGTTCGCGAGAATCACATGAACGTGATTCATCCAACAGTGGAAAACCCACAAGAAAATATGCAGAATACCAGTGACTTAGATATTTTTTTTCGTCCATAACAAAAGTAGTAAAATAATTAACAACATTAACTCTGTTACTATGAGCGTATTTGGCGTTCCTCAGAATTTGTTAATTGACACCGGCGCTTCGTTGTCCGCTGTGAAGTATGAGAATATGATCGCGCTTGACATTCCATTCCATATTGAGAGAATTTGCATCAGAGGCATAGGTGGCAACATAGATTCCGAGGGATATGTTTATTTAAAATTAAACGTAAATAACATTGAATTTACCCACAAATTTTACGTATTTAAAAGTTTACCTTGTCGAACTGACGGAATTTTAGGACAGGATTTTTTGAGTAAATATAATTGTATTCTGAATTTTGAATTAAATACTTTAAAAATTAACACGAATACCGGTAATACTATTGTAGAGTTACAGATGGGAAATATTGGTTACAATAACTACCTAACACTACCTCCTCGATGTGAATCCGTGCATTACGTTGATACAGTTATACACAGGGATTGCGTCATATTTCCGCAAGAATTATGTGACGGCATTTATTTAGCTAGTGCTATAGTGACGCCTAATCAAGGAAAAATTCCATTAAAAATTTTAAACACTAGGGATGATGTCGTAAAATTAAGTTTTTTTTATACCAAGATTTGATTATTTAAGTAATTATGAAATTTGTAGTTTTGGCCAGAACATTGTTGACGCGAATCGTGTAAAGAAGTTATTTAAACTCTTACAATTAAATCATTTAAACACGGAAGAAAGAATATCTATAGAGAATATTTGTGCAAAATACTCAGATGTGTTTTATATTGAAGGAGACAAGTTAGGAGTGACTAATATATACAAACAATCCATACATCTTAAAGACAACGTTATGCCAGTTTATACTAAACCATATAGGATACCAAAGTCATTAAAACCCGAGGTAGATAGTCAGATTAGTAAAATGTTGGAAGAAGATATAATTGAAGAATGTCAAAGCGAATGGTCTAGCCCTCTTCTTCTCGTACCGAAGAAAAGTGAAACTTCAGGCGAAAAGAAGTGGCGCATAGTGATTGATTATAGGAAGTTGAATGAAAGAGTGCAAGACGACAAATTCCCTTTGCCAAACATAAACGACATATTAGATGCTTTGTCAGGTTCCGTCTATTTTAGTCATCTCGACTTAACACAATCTTATTATCAACTTGGCCTTCATCCAGATAGTCGAAAAGTAACCGCATTTACAACCAACAAACAATATCAGCTAAAAAGATTGCCCATGGGACTCAAAACTAGTCCTAGTGCCTTTAGTCGGGCAATGACAGTGGCCATGTCAGGATTAAACTATGAGAAGTGTCTTATATATTTAGATGACCTTGTGTGTTTTGGTCGTAATATAGGCCAACACAATAAAAATTTAATCGATATTCTAGAAAGACTGCGTAAAGTGAATCTTAAACTCAATCCACAAAAATGCATGTTTTTAAAAAAAGAATTATTGTATTTAGGACATGTAGTTTCTGCAAAAGGTATAAGTCCCGACCCCAGTAAAACAACTGTTATACAAAATTACCCTAGGCCATCTAATAGTGATGAGGTAAAACGGTTTGTTGCGTTTGCCAATTACTACAGAAAATTTATCCCTAATTTTGCTGAAATTACTATACCTCTTAATAGATTAAATCGCAAAGGAGTTGTGTTTGAATGGACGGATGAATGTGAAAACTCATTTCTACAACTGAAAAAATGTCTCGCGTCTCCACCTATATTACAATACCCAGATTTCTCAAAAGACAGTGAATTTATTCTACATACTGACGCATCTGGAGTAGCAATAGGTTCAATGTTATGCAATAAAAATGATTTACCTATAGCTTATGCAAGTCGTACACTTAACAAATCTGAACTCAACTATCCCACAATAGAAAAAGAATTGTTGTCAATAGTGTGGTCAGTACGTTACTTTCGGCCTTATTTGTTTGGGAAAAAGTTTGTTATTAGAACAGACCACAGACCGTTAGTATATTTATTCAATATTAATAGTCCCAGTAGTCGTTTATTAAAATTTAGGTTGAGTTTGGAAGAATATGACTATAAGATTGAGTATTTGAAAGGGGCGAATAATGTAGCTGCAGACGCATTATCTCGCATAATTGTAACATCGGATGAGTTAAAAGAGATGAATAAACATATAATGACCGTAATGACTAGACGAATGAGACGAATACAAGGCGAAGTCTGTAAAGAGACAGGTTTGGTCGATAACAATCCCACAGATTGCAGGACTGATCACCCCAATATCGTGGAATTGCTTAAAAAACCAAATTCTGGAGTTGAACTCATAAACGGAAAATATAAGGCTGTGTGTCAGGATGAAATATCTATACATGACGACCAGTTTATATATTTGCCTTCAAAATATACAATCTATTGTGATATCGATACCCGATCATGTTCTGCGCGAGTCGCGTTCGTGAGAGGTTTAGAATCATTTTGTAAGAAGATAAACTTAGATGAGTTATATATCGTAAAAAATTATAAAAATAATTCATTAGTTGAATGGTTAACCAAAGAGATAAAGAATAATAAAAAGTGGTCCGGACCACACATTCGTATTATTAAAGGAGTTATGAAAATAGATGATACCGATGATAGAAGAGTGATTCTGAATGATTTTCACTTGTTGCCTACAAGTGGACATGCAGGCGTTAGGCGTATGTTAAATAATATTAAACGGTATTATTTTTGGCCAAACATGAGCGAGGATGTCAAAAAGTTCGTAAGAAGATGCGATAGCTGTCAAAAGCAAAAGCACTCCTTACCAACTAAACAACCTATGGAAATAACAACTACAGCCAAAGGCGCTTTTGATAAAATATATTTAGACATAGTAGGACCTTTAGAGAAAGATTATAATAACTTTTCATATATATTGACTGTTCAATGCGAATTAAGCAAGTATGTGGAAGCTTACCCTTTAGAAACTAAGGACAGTATTAGTGTAGCCAGAGCTTTTGTAGAAAATTTTATACTTAGATAATGTATACCACGAGAAATTGGAAGTGATCGCGGTACTGAATTTATGAGTTGTACTATGAAAGAGGTATGTAAATTATTGCATATCACACATATGTCATCGACAGCGTATCACCATGAATCATTAGGATCATTAGAAAATACGCATAAGTCACTTAATTCATTTTTAAGAATTCAAACAGACAATAATTCGAGATTTTGGAGCAATTGGTTACCATATTGGAGTTTTTCATTCAACACCACAGTACATAGTGAAACAAAATATACACCCTATGAATTAGTTTTTGGCAGAAAATGTAATTTGCCAAGCAATTTATTAAATAATAATTTCGTAGAACCTCTATATAATGTGGAAAGTTATCCATTGGAGTTGAAATATCGCTTGCAAAAATCTCAAATTGATGCCAGACATAATTTAATTAAAAGCAAACACATTAGAAAATGTATTTATGACAAGTATGTAAACCCTGTTACCTATAATAAAAATGATTTAATATTGGTAAAAAATGAAACAGGTAGTAAGTTAACAAGTCCTATATATGCAGGACCTTATAAAGTTGTAGAAGATATGTCACCTAATGTGAGAATTTTGAAGAATGATAAAGAGGAAATTTTACATAAGAACCGTACAAAACGTTATCATAACTGACTTTATACATTATAATATACATATTATTTTATACAAATTGTTTACTTTAATGAATTATACTATATCTTGTATTATTTTTTTGTGTTTTTTTTTCAATTGTATTTGACATGTAATAAAAGAAAATTAATCTTTATTTAGTTTAATTTTCTTTTTCTTTTTTATGGGGCGTGTAGTGTATAGTAATATAAAGGAATGTAACTGTATTAACAGGCAGTAATAAATTGTATCTCCTAGCAATCGGATGTCTTATTTACGTCTCCCTGATCCGCACCTTACATACATACTGTATAATATTCGTTAAAAAGATGCTGTTCTAAATTATTGTTTCCTAATTGTAATGTAATGGCCCGTTCATGCCGGGGCAATAAAATTGTATTATTATAGTTAAGTTCTTTAGTGGCGGCAATCCTTTGCAATTTTTTAGACAATAGTACACATGTTTTGTAAACCATTCGGTTCGGACAATAGCCCAGATGTTTGGGCAGACCTTATTTTTTAGTTGAAAGGATAGACCTTATTTTATTGTTTTACATATAATTTCTTTGAGATTTATCCCCACCGATCCTCGTTCGGGTAGACCTATAAAGGGGTCGGTTTATTTGGATAAAAAGACAGTCTGACATCTCTCGTCACGAGCACATCTCGCTCCGAGTCGCATAGTTATAGTTTTACTCTGTGTCTGTTTGTATTAAGTGTTAATTTACAAAATATACAATAGTTCCTGGAAATGAGTGCTTATTCTAATACCTACACTTATAACCACCAAATGTTCATCCTCCTATAAAATCGCAAGGCTTTATTTTTTCAGGCGTCAATTTACTCCACAGTGAACATTTCCATAGAACAATATAAATAAAGTCGTCAGAACAACACGGGCACGCGATACAATAAAATATTTATCTATACAGGTACGCAGATATCGCGTGTCGTAAATAAACCTATCTCATTTCAATAATACTGTTGCTGAGAGCCTTTTTGTGATGAAAAATATAAATCCTTCCTGCACAAAATATAGGTTATAAATATGAGCTTATGTTAGGCATTTTATTTCGAAGGGTTTCTTTGGAATCATGAAATCAAACTTTTGAAATACAATTCTGGTAATTATATTCTAATGTGAAATGTTTTTAAAATTCTAAGGGGGTCGAAAATATGTGAAACGTCCGAGTATGTGATAATATGGTATAATACGTGTTGACTGTTATATTGTGTTTGTGTACCTAGCTTATATGTATTAGATACGTGTTCAATGTTGACCTAAACATCTTCGGTTGACCTACGTATTGTTGTAATAATAGATCCTGCTCGAATTCAAAAAATATTGTTAATTGTTAAATCATTTATTTTACGTTGTGAATTTAGTAAAATAATTTTTATTTTGTTTACTCGAAAATAATTAAATATCTTTGTCACGCGAAGAAAGAAAAATCTTAATGGATAGTACAGGGAATAAAATGCACACACTTACCTTTACAATATCAGCTTCTGTCTCGAGGAAGCACCAAACACTAAACACCAATCACTGATCACACATACATAAGACATACATTGTAAGTAGAACCTACACGAACTCACACAAAATTACACCAAAACCAATATGTAAGCGCTGAGTATTTCACTGTTATAAGCATTTTTGCAAAGCTTCAATATAAAGCATTATTAGCTTAGGGGGGGTTCTGTGGGTATATGAATTAGTCTGTTAATATACCCTCAAAATAAAGTAAAATATGGCGGGGTTTTTCCAAATTTGGTATAACTTGTTTTATTTATTCGAATTAATAAGATAGCATTTTAGAACTATTAGGCCAAATAAAATTGGAAAAAATATTAAAAGTAAAAAAAACCAATGCAAACAACAAAAAACATACAGCCATTTTTTCGGAAGAAATGGAAATTTGAAATTTTACTAAAATATGGGTTGAATCGAAACTCAAGGACAAATAGATATAAACTGGACGTCTTGTTTAAAAATCAGTTTGATTAACTTTTATTACAATTAAGAATAAACAATTAGTTTAGTCTTTACAAGCCCCAATAAAGTTCAAAAATTGATTTTTTTCCATTTTGAAACTATTCCGAAACAATACTTTTTTTTCTGAAAAATAGATTTTTCCTGAAAATTAAAGTCATTACGAAAACTTAATGAACAACAACAACACAAAATAAGTTCACATTTCAAACTTTATAAAGCAGCCAAATATTCATATTAACCTCTGAGTCGGCGAAAACATTTGAGAATTTTATACATTAAATTCACCGAGTTCATGTAGTCCGGATAACCTCTCAACATAGCAACACCAACTAACCGAGACGCCTTCTTTTAATATTTTTCACACAACCTTGTCATGTGTGGAATACTGAGTAAAAAATTTCTTTGCGATTTTATAAGTGTTCCGCATATTTTACTGACCATCGACAATCTTTGTTTTATTTTCTTGGCCATATAGACCATATAAATAGGACCTATAGAATAAACTAAAACGTAAAAACTTGCAGATACATCTACGTTCCTTTGTTTATCTTATGTTTGTGAATTCTGTCAGCTTATCTTTGTAGGTTTATTTCAGCTTATTTGCTACACATTGCACTTTGTTTTAATTGCTATGAATGACGATCATGCCATCCGTCTGATGGTAAGTAATAAGACCGCTCATGAACAGTAGCAAAACCAAACATCATAAATTACAAAGTGAAGCTTGGTATTCCACACGTCTCGCTATCCTGGGACATAAGATGTTAAGTCTCAATATGCCCAGTAGTTCTCTGGCTACAATGTCCTACAAACCGGAACATAACAGTTCATTTACATTGCTGGTTGTTTTCAGAATAAATCTTTGACTGTCCTTTTTAAATCCAGAAAATAGACAATTACTTCTAACGAATTTAGTCCATGTTCTACTAAGCAAATACTTTAAGAATTCATCAAATAAAGCATAAATAAATTACATGAACAAAGCCTCTAAACTATGGTTACTTGTGCTATGGCATGATTACACACTTAGGTACGGACTTAAAAAATAACTGACATTACTTACTACATATAGGCAACAATTTAACACATATCAGTTACAAGTGTATTTTATTTTATTGTCGTAATTTAATCCCAACTCGTGCGAACCCCGAAATTAAATTGGCTTTGAATGAATGTTGCTATTGTTTAGCCCCGGGGTTAATTTGAATATTTTCCACTTAGCGTATAATTAAAATTTTGCAGCCACCACAACGAGTTTGAGCGAAACCTGATATTGATTAGTTAGCACACGTGGCAGACCGTTTGAAGACCCATCAAAATTGTATTTAATTAAGCACGTCTAGGCGCTTGCCGCTCATGTACCTATGCGCTAGGTATCGCTGTATTTTACATCATCTCACGCCACAAGACAGAATGGTTTGAGCGACCTTTTGCTGGAAAAAATATTTAGGAATTCTATGGTTTCATAATTAATTTGTGCTTGGCATCATGGATAATGAACTTAGCCAGTACTTAGGACAGAAATTTAAAAAGTCTACGATAGATCTAGATTAGGTACATGTGGATACTAAATCACATAAATTAATTAAATCGAACCAACAGGCAACAGAGCAATATCAAGCCCAGAAACAAGAACTCTACAAATCTCAGTACCCATGGCAAAATAACTAACCACCTATTTTCATCTTTATTTTCACCTATTTTCACCATGGAAATCACCTTTCACATTACATTTATATTTCAAATACCATAAACCGCTACGAAAGCCGTTACAAGTTTAATGGGAGCTGAAACTATTATGTTCGAAATTAACCGAGACTGCATATTTGTTTTTCAAATCATCCCCAATATGACGGCACAATCAAAGTACACAATAATGAATGCCTTAAAATTATAATACGGTAATGAAGTGTACAGTTATCGCGGCAATCTTTTGTACCATGTTAACGAACAGCGGCTGCCGTAAGAAATGTTGTACCCTTGTTAAAAACGCCTTATTGGACGTCGGCGTGTTATCAGATTAATTTTAAATTGGTTTATTGTGCGATAACACGCACACACTGACATTTTAATATGTGTAATTTGTATGCATGTAGGAAATTGGTGGGATGTAGCTTACTGGTAAGTTAGTAGCCGTTATAGTTCAGGGGTTTGGATTCTATTATTTTTTTATGGTAGAGCAACAGCAAACGGGGTAACGTAACTATTATTATGCAATACTGAAAATATCAAACAGTCGTAGCAATTTCATTAGGTACTCATGCAAATTAATATAACAATGTCGATTCCACCGGGACTATAAAAACAATAAACCAAAATCCCAGTTCTTTCCTAACAGTTGTTAAAAAGAGTCAACAATCTGCCAATTATAACAGACATCTGACCGCCCACGTCGCGTCGTGTCGCGTCGCCTTCGACCTCCCCAGCGAGTGCAAAGTTTTAAAAGTCTATTTACAGTATACGCCACTTCAATATGCTACCGTTGAAACATATATTGCAGAAATATATGAACAATCCCCTTGACACCAAAACAGTAACTAGGTTAGTGCCCAAATATTTCGCTCGCGTATAACACAGAACAAATAATGACCATATTGTAAGCTCTGTGCCAAAAAATACAATAATTTATACCTTTAAAAATTATATGATATGAGGGACGAATCAGAATTCAAAGATTAATCCTTCGGATTTCGTAGAGTTCTAGGTTTTAAAATCACATAAGAAGTGAAGTACACAACAGGTTTTATGAAATAGGTAAAGGTTTTTTTTTCTAGGTTGATAAAGAATTAAAAAATTATTTAGAAATATCGAAGTTAACTAAGATTTTCTCGGTGAGAAGGAAGTCTATCTGGCAGTATATGTTAAAAAAAACTTCTAAAGCTTAGATATTTTTAACCGTTACTATTGTTTTGATTCGATTATTAAAAAGTTGTGGAAAAAAACAAAAATCATACGAAATAGCCTATTTCATAAAATAAACTTTTCTCTTAACAAATCTATTACATGCAGAACAAAAAATGAAATCGTCGAATCACCCGAGACATTTACCTATCTAATATTGATTCAATATAAGAATAATTGGTATTTTTCAAGAAAATTGTCAAAACCATGTTTTACTTATATGATAAAGCTCGGGGCAAGGTCGTTTGTAGATATATTAATTTAGCAATATTGTTTTATACTTTGCAAATAGACTACCCGCCCTCACATTTTAACTAAAAAGATTTACGAGTAGGCACCTAAATTATCAGGAACGTTTTTCATGTATAGGGCTCTGAAACTACAGGACCAATTTCAAAAATTCTTTCACCATAGACGATGGAATATATTCAAAAAAGTATATCTGCACCCGAGCGGAGTTGGGCTGCTATATCATATTAAACGGCAGCGAAGTTATCTTTACGTCGCATATAAACTTTTTTCCAAAGGCAAACTAATTAGGACTTCTAATAGTCATGCGAAATTGTGCGAAATAGGGGCGGGAATTATTTGTTAATGTCACTACTCTTCCAAATTCCAATCCTTAAAATAAAGAACGCGTCGACACTACGCCGATCTAATTAAAAAGCGAAGTTCCTAACACAAACCCCTACGCTGGTGTACCGATCAAAACCCCGAGTAGCAATCATACCACATTTAAGGGCGATCCCTGCTGTAGCTAGTTCAGGTTCACACATAAATACTACAGTATTTAGTTTTTCACAGGCTTTGTGGCGTGGTTTGGCGGCCGAAGTAAAAAGAGCTTGGTAGTTCTTGTTCCCAGACAGTTGTATGTATGATCCACAAGTTATTGTTGTCAAATTAACGTGTTTACGAAAGAAAATGATACGTAGCATTTTCTCTGCGGCTTTGCTATAGAGAGACGTGAAATATTGTTTGCCTCCAATTTCCATCAGATTGAATCCGTGACGAACTACTTAGACACCGTCTTTGGTAAGATAAATCACCAGTGACATTCTTTTTTAAATTTATAGTGTGATCACTACCGCCCTTGAACATCAATAAAGCTTGTATCATGTATGTGTTATTTCAAATCGGGAGGGGAGCGGCAAGTATGATGGGAAGAGCTAAGGGATATTGGGCATCCGGCAGTCTGACTCACCGAACGACACGCGACAGGAAAGCTGTCGCTTCTCGTCAGCAACTGTGTGATAGTGGTACTGCCCCGGACGAGCCTGCCCATTTATGCTATACCACTTTTGAAATTTTTGAACCACTGTTGATCCTGGCTCAGTCTTGGACGGGATATTCTGTGTCGGCCTTCGTATTTAATTATTTATTTTATTTTTATGCCAAGACAAATATATAACCATATAACAAGTCGTAAGTACTATTGACTTCCATAGTTATTCGTCCAGAATTGCAGAAAGTTAATAATAATTCAGTTCATAATTTTTTTAAGTCCATTTTCCGCATGGACGTAATATTTCCGGGACTCATAATGTCATTTTTGACTAAACAAGCTATTTTCTCCTTGCTATACTTATATTTTGATATCATTCTTTACTTATTTTTTCGACTTAAGCCTTATGTAGTATATTATACTACATAAGGCTTAAGCCTTATCGAGTAATCAACTGTTCTTCAACAAGGGAAATAAAACAAATTAAGTCAGAGTCCATAAATCACACCATTTTAATATTTCTTTACAAATATAAAAAATAACATAATTACAACAGATTAACAAATAACTAAAGTATATATGTAATTAGTCAGTTATAAAATATAAATAAAATGCAATCCTTCAATGCTTAAAACTTAAAGATAATCTCACTTTCATAATGTACTGATTGTTTCATTTGTCCAATATATCATTATTTCAACTTTTCCGCAAAACTGGCCTGAAAAGATAAATTATTTTGGGTATAAGTACTTATTACAAATCAACAATTTTAAATACTTATGTAAATAGGTATTAAAGATGTATTGTAGCCACCAATGTGCAATTATTTTGACACGAGCTGTGAAATCAGAGACCAAAGGTTATATCCCCGCACCCATATGTGCGATCCACAAGTATTATTAATTTTTTTTTTCTTTTTTTTTGATTGCAGTGAATGGCGAGACGAGCATGCCGTTCGCCTGATGGTAAGCGATGCGACCGCTCATAAACAGTAGCAAAACCAAACAACACCTTGAATTACAAAGCAATGCTTGGCATTCCACTGCGCTCGCCATCCTGAGACATAAGATGTTAAGTCTCAATATGTCCAGTAGTTACGCTGGCTACAATGTCCTTCAATCCGAAACACAACAGTGCATTTAAACTGCTGTTTGACGGGAGAAATAGACATTGCGGTGGTACCCACCCAGGCAGCCTCTCACATATGAGAGACCTACCACCAGTATATAAATACCAAACATTGTATTAAAAACCTATTTTAAACAAAAAAAAACAGGTGACCATTGAAAAAAACAGAATTGCGCTGTGGCTCATGCAATAGTGACAACGGCATAAATGTTTTTTTTTTAATTTGTCTCGGGTCTGGGTGTTATGAGACCGAAAAGTCTCTCGTGAAGAACACAAGACTCGATCTTAGTGTGGGGTCAGGACTATGTGTGTGACTGTTGGATATATTACTATGTGAATAGTTTTACCATTTTTCGATTTTCTCGTTAACAAATTAGTCAAATATTAAGTTTAATAATACTTACTTCTTTTCAAACCCAAACTTGCTCAACAACGTATGATGGACAGTCTTTGTAACTGGCGATTTCTTTTTAGCTCCCTTCGATTTGGTCCCGACTTTAGTAGATTGACTACTAGTCATCATGTTTTGAGGCTTAACTCCGTATAATTGACTATTTTTGATAGGCGAACCGCTGAGTGTCGACTGAAATACACAAGTTCACATTATACTAATACTATTCTAAAAGGAAAAATATGTTTATAGCTTAGAGTATTGATATTATAGAGAAAGCGCTGTCATACATTTGCTTCTTCAAAAACGTAGATATTTTCTTGTTCGTAATGTTGGTAGCGCTCCTATATTAGTGAAAATTAACAATACATTGCTATACTATATATTGCTTTAATAACCGAAAGTATATTTATTATCTTTTTAAGGCGAGTTCGATGGAGTGGAATAGTCCTGAACTATTAATTTGTGTTCTTCTTTTGGAAACCTGTCAAATTTCAGCCAATAGGAGGGCAGAAAAGATGGCCCGGCACCACCATTTTTATACCATTCACGTTTTTGAAGTAGCAGCGCTCACTCTTTATTATAAATAGTCTAAAGTTATTAATTTATGTTTTCACCATGCAATGAACATAAAAATATTTTTCGCAAGTATGGGCTAAAACTAGTTTAAAATGATTTTGTTTAACAAATAATAACAAAATCAATGGTTAGCTGAAAACTGTAAAAACTTATCTCTCTTATATTTAAATAATAAAATACTAACCTGATATTTAATGGGCGGATCTAAAGGACAAGTATTCTCTATCACAGTAACTTCAGTATTTACATCAAACGTTGGCGCTTTGGTAATAGTCCTAAACGGGTTTCGAGATGGACTTGGTTCCAATATTGGACTATTGGACTTTTTAATTGGACTTTTGGCTATTTTGATCGGACTGTTTTCAAATTCATTCTCTTTTTGAGAACTTTCTAGCTGCGAATCGGGTATTTCGTAACATTGCGAATCTATTTTTACATTTTCCTTGTGCGATGAAGTTATTTTAAATGGGTTCCGAGTTCCTGACTCTTCTATACTATCTTGGCTCTCTTTCATTGATATACCGCTGTCTCTATCCGAATTGTCAAAGAATTTGCTTTCAACTATATTATCGTCTAATACTGTTGTAGGAAATTTGCTCAGTCTTTTTATAGGTGCGTTATTCGTCATGAATTTTTTAAACGATCTGTGCTTGTTTTCTATTACTGGCGACTTTTCCTTCTCCGTCACTTCGGTTAATATTTCGTCATCGGTTAATGTTGTATATTTTTGTTTTTCACAGTCAACTTTCTGCTTTTTTGCAGCTGGTTCCTCGCAGTACATTTTACTTAAAGCTTGTATTGATAAGCTAAAATTGAAAAAAACATTTTTAATTACAAAACAGCATTTACATTTAAACACAGTGTATCGTCACCCCAAAGTTAATGTGCGCTGCATCGGAGTTCCATTGCTGGGTTCGAATCCGATATCACGAACCGGCGCTAGATGGCGCAACCGGGCGTCGCATAGACAACTTTTCGGCAACCGAAAAACCACCGACCAATAGGCGAGGTTCTAGTGTGACCAACGAGCAGGTCACAAAACCGTTGCCTTGGAAAAAACCCAGCACTCGTTTTTGAATCGTGGAAGTACTTGGTCAAAAACTCCGCTGTTGCGCAACCTCGTAACCAAAACCTATACCCGAGATATTCCCATTTAACGTGTTCCCTCGAGAGTATTGCTGCTGGAGTTGCCTGGTCTGCGAGAGCTGGTGAAGCCGGAAGCCTCGGTAAGTGGTAGACGATAAGCACTCAGTTTTGGAATTAACCGTTTTTTCTGCAGCGCACATTACTGTCGAAATTCTGTTGGGGACCTCCCCCTCGGCAGCTGAAAAGCTCAGCTGAACACCGTGTCCAGCCTCCTTGCTGGTACACACAGGTAGCATTATTGCCACTCATAGTAAGCTCATACTACTTTAAAACAAAATAACTACAAATAATACAATCTATTATAAAGTTATATTAATTAATTTTGGAATAGCTGAAATTACTCATAAGCCGCGTACTGACTGACCGAGCAGCCTCGCGAGGCCTGCCGCGCGAAGCAAATGCTCGGCTAGTCGGGACGTGCCTCGCCCGAGGCAAGCGCACACGCCGCCTCGCCCGAGCGTGCCGCGGCCCGAGCCGAGCGTTGTCGGTTTTTTGTCCATGCTCAAAGGCGCCTCGGTATGTTTGCCGCGCTCAATCAAGACGGTTGTGTTTCGCCTCGCTTGTTCGTCGCAGGTTAGCGCCATGGATAAAGAACAGTGTCTTAAATTAATACAACTATACGGTGAATATAGAAGACTTTGGGATGCGCAATGTCTCGATTATACTAATAGAGGATTAAGAGAAGATGCACGGAGAATAAGTTAGAAAATGAACATTCCAATAGCTAACTTGAAGAAAAAAAACTAATCTGTTTTGGTATAATAGTTTCATCCAAAAACGTTTAGGTTTCCGTTTTCTTTACTTTACAAGCCGTAAAATTATTAGAATGGCAGTGGTGGCGGTAGCTTTCCGAACGTACTGCCTCAAAACTTCTCTTGAGCAAAACTGGCTCGGCCATGCCGCGCGAAGCTGCCTCGATCCAAAAAATGTACACATCGAGGCTGCCTCGCGAGGCAACCGTCCCGCAGCAAACGTCTGAGGCTGCCGCGCGAGGCTGCGCGGCTAGTCAGTACGCGGCTATAGATTAGAGAGCTATTCACACGGGGAGGTTCCATTAACGCATGTCACAACCATCATAAAATTATTGTGTAACGATAATCGCATCTTCAAGGCGAGAAACTCTCTTGGTGAAAATGGGATTTAACTCAAATTGTAAATAAAAACGATAGTAAGGATTAAATAATTAAATTACCTCTCGTCCTGTGACTCAGGCACGTATTTACTGACTAAATTGACTACTTTTTGCCGCGGCCTCGTCTTCGGCGCTGCTATAATAGGCTCCGGTTTGTGAACTTTCTTCTGCCACGGGCAAGGATCTTCAATATATGCCCTAAAATCTGGTGACCATATACTTGGATGGTTGGAAACGCGGTTTTGTTTCCAACCATTAGTCTTAATGTTCTGATTCTGAAAATAGATAATTCGGTGTTGAAGGACATTGTAGCCAGAGTAACTACTGAACATATTAAGACTTCACATCTTATGTCTCAGGATGGCGAGCGCAGTGGAATGCCTAACATTATTTTGTAAATCATAGTGTTGTTTAGTTTAACGATGTTGGAAAAGTTGTGCTATCTACAGCGGCTGCTTTTGATCTTGCTATTGCTAATTCCTTTTTTGCTAAGAAGACAGAACACCTAATCACATATAAAAGCGGTCACACAATGTCGCAAATAGATTACCTCTTAGTGAACCGATCGCACATTGGCCGTGTAACGAACTGTAAGGTGATACCGGGGGAATGTGTTGCTACCCAACACCGTATTGTTGTAATGGATATGAAGTTTAAACAACTGGTTAAAGACAAACCAATTCTTGCTCCAGAACTTACAAAATGGTGGGATCTAAAAGGTGACAAGGCCCGTAAGTTTACTGAACACCTAGTAGACCTAGAAGTTGACGTAAATAGAGACGTGAATGACATATGGGAATGTCTACGCAAGTCCATCATAACTGCAGCAAATAAAACCCTTGGACGCACAAAAGCAGGAAGAAAAACTGGCAGAGAAACCTGGTGGTGGTCGGAAGAAGTTCGCATTGCAATACAAAACAAAAAAATTGCATTTAAGAAATGGCAAAACACCCAGGCATCTGAAGACAAAGAAGAGTATAAGAGAGTGAAGAAAGATACCAAGAGAGTCATTGCAATCCAACAAGCATATTCCCAGAGAGATCTTTACGGTAAGTTAAATAGCAAGGAAGGCCAAAAATACGTGTATAAGCTGGCAAAGCAGCGGTGTCGGAGTACAAAGGATCCTGCGAAATGCAAAACAATTAAGGGCCCCAATGGTGACTTGTTATACAGAGACAAAGACATTATAACAGCTTGGCATGGATATTATAAACATCTACTGAACCCTAGCCAAACTGCTACCCAACTCCCAGAAGTTGAGAAACATGAGGGTCTCATTCCTCCTATACACCATAGTGAGGTTAAAAAGGCCCTGCAAAAGATGTCTAACAAGAAAGCTATAGGACCTGACGGCATCCCAATAGAAGTTTGGAAATGCTTACGCGACCAGGGAACCATGCTGCTGACTGATTTCTTCAACTGTCTGTTAAAATCCAAGAAAATGCCTGACGCTTGGAGACTCAGTACTATAATTCCAATTTACAAGGGAAAAGGTAGCAAGTATGAGTGTAACAGCTATCGCGGAATCAAACTAATGAGCCATACTATGAAGCTTTATGAAAGAATTATTGACAGTCGCCTGAGAAACGAGTGTTCATTGTCCAAAAATCACTATGGTTTCGTACCTGGCTTATCTACCACCGATCCGATGTTTGCATTAAACATAATTACGGAAGAATATCGCACCAAAAATAAAAAATTGTGCGTCGCATTTCTCGACATGGAAAAGGCATTTGACCGGGTTCCTCGAGACACTATTTGGTGGAGTCTGCGCAGGAAGAGTGTCCCCGAACAGTATGTCAACATTATTGCCGACATGTACAAAGAAGCGAAATCGATGGTACGAACAGTAGTGGGCGAAACAAGGTCTATAGCAGTTGCGGAGGGCGTACACCAAGGATCAGTACTGAGTCCTTTTTTGTTCTGCTTGGTACTGGACTCACTCACAGAGCAGGCGCAAAACGCAGCAAAGTGGACTTCTATCTACGCCGACGATGTGGCTATTTGCACTGAGAGTCGCTCAGAATTGCAAGAGGCACTTTTGCTCTGGAAACACCAGTTACAGACCGGTGGCCTAGTGTTGAGTGTAGAAAAGACCCAGTTTATGTGCTTCAACAAACCGGAACCAGATGACACCAGTCCTATTCCCATCGATGGACAGCTGGTGAATATATGCGACCATTACAAATACTTGGGTAGCATAATGCATAGTTCTGGGAATTGGGAGTATAACATTCAACACCGAATAGCCGCAGCGTGGCTAAAATGGCGAGAAGTGACTGGGGTTACATGTGACAAAAAAATGCACGTGAAACTCAAAGGCCTAATATACAAGACAATTATAAGACCAGTCCTAATGTATGGCAGCGAAACGTGGACTGTAACGCAGAAAAACACCCATGCCATCCAAATTGCCGAAATGAAGATGCTGAGGTGGATGTGTGGCGTGACCAAGCTTGACAAGATCCGCAATGAGTATGTGAGAGGTAGCCTGGGTGTGCGTGATATCGCCGATAAAATGCAGGAGAGTAGACTGCGATGGTATGGCCACGTAAAAAGGCAGCCGCCGGACTACGTAGGTAACTTGGCACTGCAGTTAACCATAACCGGCCGAAGGACCAGGGGCAGGCCGAAGACGAGGTGGAAGGATGTAGTGCGGAGGGACATGGGAGAATGCCAGGTATCCGAAGACGACATCAGGGACCGAGCGAAGTGGAGAAGAAAAACGAAGAGAGCTGACCCCACCACCATGTGGGATAAATAGCTTGGAAGAGAGAGAGAGAGAGTGTTGTTTAGTTTTGCTACTGTCCCTGAGCGGTCGTATCGCTTACCATCAGGCGAAAACGTGCTCGTCTCGCCATTTATTCCTATAAATAAAACTTACATCGGTGCTACGGTGGTCCGGGTGCCAATCATCCATTTGCTTCAGTGTGAACGGGTCCAAATTCCCCAAAGCTAATTGGAATGCTGTGTCTGGGTCTAATAATTCGCCAGCATTCACACACAATGCTTGTTCAATTTCTGAAATGTGACTAAAGATGTTTTATTGTGGAAAGGAGTTCTAGATTTAAATCAATGAAATATAAATAAATAACCAGATTTATATGCAGAAATAATATAATCAATCTGATGTATTAGCATGATATATTGAATGAAATAACCTATATTCATGAAAAAAATTAAACAATAATTTTTGAGCACGATAATAGTAGGTACAGTCAGCAACATAAGTCGCTGAACACTTTACAATTTTTGATAACCTTTTTATGAATTAAAATCTGTACGTGCTACTCTGTAGTCGTAAAATATAACCAAGTCATCTATGCCAAGAAGTGCCATACTGTATTGAAAATAATTATTATTTTGGATGATAAGACAATTCCAAATCTCATGAATGTGTAGCGACTTATGTTGCTGACTGTACATTTCTACGACATCATATAAGTTTTATTTTTTTACTTGTCCGGCATAATGACTGCACTGCACTTAAAAGTAAGCGCAAATGACGTCGAGTCAGAGTATCAAATGACATCAGACGACAGTCCCAAGCCATTCGATTCAATTATACCGGCCTGCTAAGATGTCTCTTCACACTACGTTGAAGGACAAAAAAGTTAGTTAAAAATTAATGATTAATATACCTTCATCGTCAGGGTCCGTGAGCCTCACCATGGCTCGGTCCAACGGATCATAGACATACTGGTGTTTGAACGTCGCCTCGGCTTTCAAGAAATTCTCTCTATACTCGTCTGTCACTTCTAGTTTCATACTATAGAAGTACATTGGCAGCTTTGTAAGAGCCTGAAAATGTTCCAAAATTTATGACCGTGCGATCGGCAATTTTTATAGTGTTGGCAGAATTATATGCCTTCGAAAGTTTCGTACAGAACTTTCAAATAAATAAAATACACCCAAGAGTCACACACATAGTCCTGACTCCCAATTAAGATCAATTAAGTCTTGTGTCGTGGGTATCAGGAACTACGAGAGACTTTTCTCACCATCACACAAATATCTGAGGATCACACAAACTTTGATCTCGGTGCGGGCATCGAACCTGCGGTCTCTTGTTTCACAGACGTCGTGTAACCAACTGCGCCACTGGCTGTCATAAATAGCAGACCCCTCTGATGATGTCGGTGATAATTTTTTTATGGTATTTGTCTGTACGCAAAGTGACACAAAAAATCGATCATAGTCGAAAACCCTAATTTGCAAGGAATAATTGAATATACTATACTCCATCGGTTTAGGTACTTAACTAAATGTAAACAAACCATAAAAAAGGTTATTTAACATTACCATTTCTCATTTCTAAATTAATTGAAGACAAAAAAAATGTTTACGTAAATGTAAAACTACATTGCATGTTAAAATTTATTATAACGATTATAATTATGAATGTGTGAGCTTGGAAACAATTAAATTATGTAAGATCATAATTAAATTATCTAAATTAAGTTGTCTAATTTTACATAATGCAATCTGTCTATAAAAAAGACCCAAACAGTCAGGCACCCAAAACATTTTCATAAGAGTTACAAGAAATATTATGCTACAAAATCTAGAAGTACGACTTTACCGTAATGCGACCATTTAAATGAAAGATAATGCGTTAGGTCGGATAACTAAGCATCATCATATGTTATCTATTATTATTATTAATTGCGTTAATGTACTTACTGTTTTCGTGAAGTGGTGAAGTGTTTGGATTTTGGAAATGTTCATCGTGGTTCTTTACTCAGTTTTAGTTATTATTTGTTATAAGCTGCTGTTAATTGTTGTTAATACTTGTTACTTGGTTGACTAAGAAAATATTCGTAAATTGGACATTGCAATAAAATGTTGAATAACCATGCGTCACGTGTTCTGGTTTGTTTACATTTAGTTAAGTACCTAAACCGATGGAGTATAGACAACATTGCATTCATAATCACATTGCCGAGACAGAATTAAAGACAAAACGGCTTTGTTAATGGTGAGTATGCTAGCCAGGATCGAGCCAGCCAGCCACGATCAACGACCATACGAGCCAGGGGCCCTACTATATTCATCCGAAACGAAGTTCGAAACTTCGGACGATCGAAGCTTTTTATACGATACGAATGTATCTACTCTGTAAAAGTTCGAATTTGTATAACGTACATCGTAACTATAAGCCTATGGTTACGACCACAAGTCAATAACGACCATAAGTATATGTAGGTACATTCGTATCGTATATAAACTTTGATCATCCGAAGTTTCGAACTTCGTTTCGGATGAATATAGTAGGGCCCCATAATAACCAGATCGCATTGTAATGACACCGAGCATTGAAGCACTCTGGGAATGTCTTTCTGTTCATTTAAAACCAGGAGTCAGGAATTTGTGTCCGATATAGCGATAGTTTCACCCCCTATTACATCCTGAGACGGAATCAACAAGAAGTCCTGGTTGTTACCGAGGGAACCTCTGCCTACCCGTTCTGGGAACAAGGCGTGAGTTTATATTATACAATTAGTACTCACATTAGCAAAGCTAGGATCTTGTGTAGCGTTGACAAACTGCCTCGCCTTGGCCAGGCCTATCCCGTGCAGAGAGGCCAAGTAGTCGCAGCCGGATAATATGCACATCCGCCGGAACTTGTCGAACGTGTAGTTGCCAACCTGACAGTTCATCACAAGAGGCAACTTCACAGCCTCTACTAGTGTGCCTTCACCTTGCAGATCCATTTTGAAGAACACCTGCAAATCAAGATTTTGATAATAACTTACATTATAAACTCATTTGCAAAAAAAACGGGCACCTAAGCAATGAACCATTTCAAATGTTACTATTGGTTTGTTTGATAATTATAGGTAGTTTTACTTTCACAATTTTGTAAATTAATAAGCAAATAATCGTTTTCGTCAGTATTATCATAAAATTTTAATAAAACTTATGGGTTTTAATGCTAAAGTTCACTAGTAGTGTATGCTCGCTAGTAGTGCATATGCTCGTGAAGTAAAAGTTAACAAAGGTTTTTGTTTGTTTTTTCTTTAATAAAGTAAAAGCAGATAAATGTTTAGTATCGAGTGTGACCCCCTCTAGCTGAAATCACAGCTTGAATTCGTCTGGGTATGCTAGCGAGGATATCCCGGATACTTGCTTGCGGAATACGTTCCCACTCCGCGGTAATCACATTCTTCAGCTGTCTGATGGTCTGCGGAGCCGGTTGTACTGATCTCACGCGTCGTTTCAGAACGTCCCAGACATGCTCTATAGGATTGAGCCTGGTTCTGGAAGAAAACCATGTACCCAACCACGGGATGATCGTTTTCTTGTGAGTCGCGCATTGAGAAATCACAAGTCTTCGTATGTGGACCTTAAGAACAACCTCGAAGAAGTAAGAAATGCGCATATTAGTCTATGGACAGGAGGAGGCTTCTCGCGGCCAATATACGCAGTCATCGCCCGGCCCGCGGCCCTAAGTTACTCCGTGAGCACAGAGTTGCCAGGCTTAGGTTTGCTCGAAATTGTGAGTCATGGACTCAAGAAGACTGGAATAGGGTATTGTTCTCCGATGAAGCCAGGATATCTCTGTTCGGTGAAAATCGACGTCGGCGAGTGCTACGAAGACGAGGAGAACGCTTTGCAGAGGCTTGTTTTGAAGAAATCACACCTTATGGTGGGGGCTCTGTTATGTTTTGGGCAGGAATAAATTCAATGGATCGTACAGAGTTAGTCTTCATTGAAAACGGCTCACTGACTGGACATCGATACATAACGGAAGTTCTAATTCCTCATGCACAACCCGCATTGGCCGCTTTAGGCGAAGGCCCAATTTTTATGGACGACAACGCTCGCGCCCACCGGTCTGGGGATGTAGAAGCGTATGTGCAAGAGGTCGGCATTCGTCGTTTGGATTGGCCAGCTCGAAGTCCCGACCTCAATCCTATAGAGCATGTCTGGGACGTTCTGAAACGACGCGTGAGATCAGTACAACCGGCTCCGCAGACCATCAGACAGCTGAAGAATGTGATTACCGCGGAGTGGGAACGTATTCCGCAAGCAAGTATCCGGGATATCCTCGCTAGCATACCCAGACGAATTCAAGCTGTGATTTCAGCTAGAGGGGGTCACACTCGATACTAAACATTTATCTCCTTTTACTTTATTACAGAAAAAACAAACAAAAATCTTTGTTAACTTTTACTTCACGAGCATATGCACTACTAGCGAGCATACACTACTAGTGAACTTTAGCATTAAAACCCATAAATTTTATCAAAATTTTATGATAATACTGACGAAAACGATTATTTGCTTATTAATTTACAAAATAGTGAAAGTAAAACTACCTATAATTATCAAACAAACCAATAGTAACATTTGAAATGGTTCATTGCTTAGGTGCCCGTTTTTTTTTCCAAATGAGTTTATTATCACCTAATTATTTGCATATCTCAGCTGCTGAACATAGGCCTACCCCAAGGATTTCCACATTGTCCATATTTCTACCTACAAACAGTGTTAATAATCTGTTGTTTTCCGGTTTGAAGGGTGTTGTAGCCAGAGTAGCTTCTGGACATATTCAGACATTATACCGGGTATCTCAAGACACAATGCAATTAAAAATTTCGCAAAGAAACGCGACAGTTATTTTTTATAATTTTTTAAATATCGTCATTTTTGGGTGGTAAATCCATAGTTTTTGCTAAAATAATAATTTAAACTCTTTTATACCTTAGATTATTTATAAACAAAAGGGTATACAGTATTATTTTAGGAAAAAATGCATTTACCACCCTAATATGGTCATAGGAAAAAAATAACAAAAAAAAATTGTCACTTTTTTTTGCAACTTTTTCTGTTGCATTGTGTCTGAAGTCGCTTAAACTACCACCCGGCTTCGTTTTCGGTAGCAGTCGTGATATACCCTGTATATCTCAAAATCGAGCGCTGTGGAATGCCAAGCATTGCTACTGTCCATTATATTGCTTACCATCAGGCCAATGGCATACTCGTCTCGCCTTGTATAGCATATAAACATATTAATTGTCACGCCTGTATCCCATAGGGGTGGGCAGAGACTATAGACCGACTATATATATTTATAGCAATTTATTCAAACATACCTTAGTACATCCAAACAGTAGCAAATCCGAGTCCTCAGTTATAACGACCTGCGCTATGTTCTTTACATTAAGATAGGCCAGTTGAGCGTCAGCCTCGTATGGCGCCACGATACAGTCCACGTTCATACTCCTGCACTCCTTGATGAGATCCAGCGCCATGGAGTGAGTGATGTCCACACCACGTCTCAATACCTTGCGAGCCTCTTCGACCTGAAAAAGTATAAGTATTACTTTATAGACATATACTGGGTATATCAAGACTGCTACCGAAAACGAAGCCGGGTGGTAGGTTTAGTGACTACTAACACAATGTAACCAAAAATTTCGCGAAGAAACGCGACAATTTTTGTTTATATTATTTTTAAATATCATCCTTTTTGCATGGTAAATCATGGTAGTTCTTGACAAAATAATAATTTTATTTTATATCTTAGAGTCTTTATAACTAAAGTAGTGTATACCCTATACACTATTATTTTAGGAAAAAAAAAATGTAATTTTACCCCGATACAACCATATGAAAAAAATAACAAAAAAAAAACATTTTCTGTTGCATTGTGTCTAAAGTCGCTTAAACTACCACCCGGCTTCGTTTTCGGCAGCAGTCTTTATATACCCTGTTTATTGGAGGAGGTCTATGTTCAGCTGTAGACTTCCTGTGGTTGAGATGATGATGATGAGGCGTTTATTTGTTACTTTAAAACTCTCTCTCTTTCGCTACAAGAAGTCCACCGCTGAAAATAGGTCTCCAAGGATCTCCACATTGATATATTGGAAGCGGCCTGCATCCAGTGACTTTCTACAACCTAAACCTGGTCTTTCTTGCATGCAACCTACATAACGCTTGCCTCAAGAACTTTTCAGCCATCAGTAAAAGCTTAAAACTAATGGCATAAAATAAACAAACAATTTACTGCTCCAATGTCATACAAAAAAGGACCAAATTACGTAATATTTGTAAGAATTACGTATAAAGCAAAAGGAAATGACTCAGCTTATGCAGATTGGATAATCAATAGAAAACTGTGCCAATTTCATCATGGAAATTTTCCTTACAAAGATAAAAAAGTATTGATATCACTTTCTAGATAACCAAAAGTAGAAATTAATAAATATGATACTATTGAAAGACAGCAAAGATTCAAATTCAAGTCAGCTTATAACAGATAAACAGAAATGATAACTAATTATGATTACTGGTGGTTGATTTATTATAAATAAGATTCCTTCTGGGTGCGCATTGTTCTTACCATTGTAAGACATGGCAGCCAGAACTACTGGAAATATTTGAACTTAACATCTCATGTCTCAGAATGGTTATGTTCGGGTTAGAAGGAAATTGTAGAGATTAACTACTGGACATATTGAGACTTAACATATTATGTCTCAGGATGGTAAGCACCGTGGAATGCCAATCATTGATTTGCAATGCATGTTGTTGTGCTATAGTCATCCTACCACTCATGGACAGTAGTAAATTATTTATTTTATATTGTTCTGATCACTTACAATCAGGGGAATGGTATGTTCGTTTCACCATACATAGCGTTAAATATAAAGTTTAATATTTTACATAGCACATACTTTTCCAAGGGTTAGCAATTCAGCACCTCTTTTCTTTGCATCTTGCCTATTCCTGAAAGTTAAATATTAATCTATGGTTAATATTTTTGTCCATACTTTACATATAAAATAAATGAAATTTCCAATAGTTTTTCAAATCCATAACAGACTACATGTAATTTACTATAATATCAGAAACATGTAAGACTTCTGGATGTATTTACATTTGTGGCTTGGTATACTTCAATAGATAATCTATACATTTGGCAACACATCTATGATCCGAGTGTCTTGGATGTTAATGGGGGGCAGACCACTTAACATTAGGTGACTTGTTTGCGGGAACTATACAATAAAAGATACATAATCTTCACTCAAAGCATTTTCAAGTTATACTTCGAGTAGAGACTTCTAAAGACACAAGTGAAGTCTACAGAAGTGTCTACTTGCCTCTACAGTAAAATATTCTTTGAACTAAGGAAACTTTAGGCCATATTGATAACTTTAGATAACAAATTGCATCATCAGAGCCATGATAACAAACTGCAGCAAACAATAAAGCTCCAAAAATGAATACTTTTTAAAGTCAAATATAACATGCATATTGAAAAGTATCACAAAAAGAAATTGGAAACTTACTCTCTCCTTTTGGCCTCCGTTATGGCTTTTGCTGGTAGATGACGCCCATCAAATACTAGTATTGGTTTAATATTTTTAGCTAGTAACATGTTTACATACTTCATGCAGTAATTGATGTGCCTAGGGCAAGAAATAATATTAAACATTTTTATATTGGACACAAAACTTAAATATAACATATTTCATCAGTGAAGATAAACACCATGATGTATTTATTGAACAAATAGAGCCAAAACCTCACCTGATAAATTAAGTTGTAAAATAAGTTAAAATACCAATTTAACAGCAAACCAGAAACAACAGTTCCTGGATTTAATTGTGTATACTTGAGATTGTAGGCTGAATGTTGTATGAAATATGGATATTTATTAGGAGGATGAAAGTCTAACGTGTAATAAACATCACAAAGCTACAATATTGTCCTTACAATAATAATAATATGTTTATTTAAAAGGTAGATGAGTAGTAGTACTAAAACATATGAAGTGTACAAAGAAAATCAAGATAATGAAATAAATACTTTTATGTAAAAACTTACATCTTAGTTTCTTCTCCCCGTACTAACTTCTCAGCACACGCAAAAGCGCCCTTATGTAGCCAGCAATAAGAATCTATGGCCACAGTGCATCCACTAAATTCACTAATATTGGTCCGTTTTGAGGCCTTCTCTAAAAACGGTATCAAACCTGTAATACCCATGATTGAGGTAATAATTTATCCACAAACAAATTAAAACACGATATAACACTTCTTATGTTTATCTTAAAATAATAAATTTATACTATCGCCTATCGCATAATTTGACAATATTATCCAACACTGAACACAACATCGGGTTTTCGCGCCATGTCTTATCTTTTCTTTTTTTTTTTCAATATCTATTTTTTTCTCAACATTTTACAGTCGGAGACTTGTCTATTAAGCCATTTGCTTGCATAATAATAATATATCACAGTAATTCATCAATGCTTTAAGATAATAATAATTTCAATATTTTCATTGTTAACTATTGACGGCATTTTAATTTAAGATGTATCCATTTTTTGTGGAATAATCACTATATTTTACTGAGTAGTTAGAATAATTTTGTAAATTTTGTTCTAATAATTTTGAGTAGATACCTACAACCTATATAATAATTATTGTAATTGTTTCAATGTCGTCGAGAGGCTAGACCCCCTGTACACTAGGAAAATCCTCAGAAAAATTTGCCTAAAATTAGAAATACCTTGTTTGCTTAAGAAATTACGCGTGTTTGCAATATTTCATAACTACTTTGTCATGAGGGTAGTCTGAACAAAACTACTTACTTAGTGATGGGTGCCTCCACGTACTGACCTCTTAATTTTATTTTAAAGTATAAAATTATTAGATCGGTCTCAGTGCGTGTCCAAAAACATATATATGTTCGCAATCACCTAAAATGAGATTGAATCCGCGTATTTTATCGTCGGTTGCAGCATTCGCATTAACTTGTGTTGTTTACGCCGCGGCTTACTATTACAAAAGTAGGAATACCGATATAAACGAAGTAATGGTATTTTGCAAACTACAGTTCAATGCGCACAACTGTTTTGATAAATTAATGAGCTATTTAGAAGCTGCTAAGACGTGCGTAAACGTGTGTATGCCTGGCATACACAACGCAGCCATCCAGGGACGGTTGATCAATATAATGAAGAAGAAAAACATCACAGTTCGCATAATAATAGATCAGAATGGATGCAATGAGTCAAATGACTTCTTCATAAAGGAACTTTTAGATGCTGGTAAGGAATTTTATTTTCATGATCCAAGTAGTTGCCACTATGCCACTCACCTGAGTATCAACGGATTTGATTAAATGTTTGTTATATAACTGAGTATAGTAATTTTCTTTTTGATTTTATTAATTCACGAAATCAACATTATCATAGGTGTTGGGAAATCCACCCCGTGGCTCAGTACATTAGGTCTACTGCGAAACTATTCACCGCGGGTTCGATCCCCGCGCCAAGATAAATGTTTGTATGAACCTCAGTTATTGGTTACGGTTTTGGTTGTTTGTGGGACCGAAAATGTCTCTAATTTTTTTTGATACCCATAAGAAAACTTGATCTTTGTGTGGGGTCAGAACACTATGTTTATTTCTTACTAGGGGCCCGGCTCCGCTCGGGTGCAGATACTTTTTCAGTCCAGTCCATATTGATTTGGATTCTATTATGATATTTAATATAGCCCCGCATATTAGCTTTTCTCATTTATCTTCTCTGTACAGACTATTTGTAGAAATGGATATACATTAAGTACAGTCAGCAACATAAGTCGCTGAACACTACATTTTTTGATAACCTGTTTATGAATTAAAATTTGTATGTACTACTCTGTAGTCGTAAAATATAACCAAGTAAAGTCATCTATCTCGAGAAGTGCCATACGATATTGAAAATAATTATTATTTTGC
Organism: Hyles euphorbiae; assembly: GCA_023078785.2. NCBI lineage: Eukaryota > Metazoa > Arthropoda > Insecta > Lepidoptera > Sphingidae > Hyles > Hyles euphorbiae. The sequence continues at coordinate 12,728,222 of CM041039.1, read as the reverse complement.
ATGATAAGACAATTCCTAATCTCGTGACTGTGTAGCGACTTATGTTGCTGACTGTACCTATGGTGTGCGACAATCGCAACCTTTTTCTTGATTGTTTGACGTAATGATGTGAAAGGGGCAGTACTCAGCAATAGGTATATGGGGCTAACTGCTGATAGGAACTTTATATTTAATAATGTGTATTTCTATATCTAGGAGCTGAAATAAAATACAAAATCACAGAGCCGTTCAGGATGCAACACAAGTTCTGCTTAATTGACGATCAAGTACTGATGACCGGCACTCTGAACTGGGGAAATGATCGCTCCTCGGACCACTGGAACTACGTCTACATTACCAACAAATTCCAACTAGTTGAACCCGTGCGAAAAGAATTTTGTCTCATGTGGAATGAAAGTCTGAGTGATTTAGGGCATGTAAATGACAAAAACACTACTATACTGCTTAATAAAGAACTTTATGAAAATTTAGATAGCCAAATGAATACAGAATCGATTCTTCGCGATACTGGTACGCCAGAAGTTTATATTACGTAAATTCTTATAGTTTAAAAAGTTTTATGACATATTGTCCGACTAACAGAGGAACAATTTGGTTCTGGTTAACTGTATGGTTACTGGGTCGAAAAATCCCTCGAATGTTACTTTTACAGTTTGTATAGAATGTATTAATATTTAAGGCTGTGTTTTGTTTTGAGTTTTTATTTATCATTTTATCCAGTCCTTGTTTTATTCGAATTTTACAAATGTTTTACTGTCAGAAACATGCCCTTTATTAAATCCTATTTATTATTTTTTAATCTGTATAGACTTTTTATCATAATATCTATGGTTTTGAAAGATTTTTAAAAATAATTTACTTTACAATTTAAGGCAAAGCTGACTTTTGCCAATATTTAATACAATTTCTTCTTTCTTGGAAATCTATTGTTTCTAAATTTTTCAATTATTGAAACTGCTTTTTAGGAGAAAAGTGTTTCTTCATACTTTATTTCACAATTATTATTCTTAATGTATTCTCAATTACTATCTATTTACTAAATTTACAGCTTTTATAGTCAGCTTTGGATGTTAAAATAAATTAAATGAATTGATGTATTTATTAAGATTTGTATCATAAAATAAAAGATGGTTTTTATATGATTTAAATTTCAGTTTTATTTTATGTTTCTTTCAATATTCACATATCCCAACCACAAATTTGATGTAACTACAAGAAATTATTTCAGACTGATACGTAACTGTTATTTTTTTAAATGGAAGTAAAAAAAACATTTTTATTACATAATATAGTAGATATGAATGAAGATTTGACCTCTAACCAACATATATATTGAATAAACCTAAACTTTCAATTTGTAACTGTCATGGAGTCAAAATCTATGTAAAATAACAATTAAATTACAAAAAAGATTGACTTCAAAACCTAAAAAAGATTAAATAAGAAGTAAACATTTCAGTAACTTATATTCCTAATCAATCAATAATCTATATATTGTTCTATTCCCCTCCCCTTATTGCTTTGTATTTGGTAATCTCATTGGGGAAGGTCTTGGACAATTCTGCCTGTAAGTGGCTCTTGAATCTCTTGTATGAATCTATTTTGCCTTTGACCTCTTCATTCTTGGCTAAAGCTTTATCTATGCAGTCTTTAGTGTAGAGCTGTGGATTGCGTCCTTGGTCAATGTAACTGAAAATAACAAAATATATATTACAATGGAGAATATATGAAAAATAATAGGTAGGTATAAGCTATATAAAAAGCTTTAGAAAAATTCCAAATGTAAAGAAAAAAAAATGATTTAATCCAATTGCAACATTACATATATTATAGCCTTTCCATATATTATAAATTATTATCATCTACAAACAGAGCAAAAGAAGGCATCAAATTGTGGGTTTGGAAAGTATCGGTACAAACTATAAAGTGAATTATACCTATTATTTTTTCAAATGTAAAATCGTATTGATATTACATTCGAGAAAAACTAACACAGAAATATGGTTCAATGTGGTATTTATAATATTGATATAGTATTAGTAATTTAAACACAATTCCAAATTGTATTGAAAAAAATTATACTCACTCAAAAACTTCTGTGGGAACATGAATATCGTGAACTTGGGATCTTAGTTTGTCTATTTCTTGTAGTCCAGTTACCAGAGATTGACTGAAATGCGAATAAATATATTTACTATTTAGCCAGGACACTAACACGGTACAGTAAGAAAGTAGACCTTACATCTTTTGATTCAATACACTTTGACCTTGCGGTTGGAAGTCGCTTACAATGATCCTGATTTGACGAACATTTTCAATGAACATTTCTAATTGAGTTTCAAGATTTTCAAGGGGTGAAGACATGTTTACTGATTTTATTTACCAATTACAAAATAAATATGTGCAATTCGCAATTCTGAATTCACCAAACAATTGAATGAAAAGAGTGATTTATGTAACGAATGACTTGACTGGAATGAACGAATGGATCTGCAATATTACAGCCATGGATGTATTATAAAAACAGGATTGCGCACGAAGAAAATGGTGTCATCCTGAAATAAGACATGTGCATGTAGCATAAGGTTTAATTTACTATGGTAAATGACATGGAGGAAGGCCGAAACCAAATGAGACAGTATGAGAGGTTTTTATCCCTTTTTATTTGCTAGCGTGACCATAATAAAACCCGCCTTAGAACTTTTTTGATCGACAATTCAAAGTTCAGATGAATTATTGAATAACTTTTAATCTGCTTGAATATTAAAATCAGTTCTTTTTTCGTTAAAATTTTATTATTAAAGTAATGTTTAATTTATACACATTAATTTGCATCTACTACATACTATGTTTTAAGTGAAAATAAACACGTTAAAAGTTTTTCTAATACAATTGATCATGAATTAAGTATAATTAAAAAATATTTATTTCTTGCGATAGTTTTTATTTACTGAGTGATGTAAAATTTCGGCACGGACGTATTACACTAACTGCTATATTTTCACGCCTAAGCCACTGAACCAATTTTGATAGAATTTGATACAGAGATAAATTAGACCTTGGGTAAGGGCAAAAGGTTCCCGCTTGTTATGTAGACAACGCTTCCATCCATCCATCCATCAGCCAAAGGAAGTCCACTGCTGAACATAGGCCTCCCCCAATGATTTCCACAGAGACCTGTTGGAGGCAGCCTGTGTCCAGCGACGTCCCGCGACCTTTACCAGGTCGTCGGACCATCTTGTGGGTGGACGTCCTACGCTGCGCTTTCCGCTACGCGCCCTCCATTCGAGCACTTTCCGACCCCATCGGTCATCAGATCTCCGCGCTATGTGCCCTGCCCATTGCCACTTCAACTTGCTAATCCGGTGGGCTATGTCGGTTACTTTAGTTCTCCTACGGATCTCCTCATTTCTGATTCGATCTCGTAGGGAAACCCCGAGCATAGCCCTCTCCATAGCTCGTTGAGTGACTTTGAGCTTCCTAATAAGGCCCATAGTGAGAGGCCACGTCTCGGTGCCGTAAGTCATCACTGGCAACACACAACTATCGAAGACTTTCGATTTAAGGCACTGAGGTATTTTGGACGAGAAGACGTCGCGTAGTTTCCCGAACGCTGCCCAACCGAGTTGGATTCGACGATTGACCTCTCTCTCGAAGTTGGACCTGCCTAACCGGACCACTTGTCCTAAATAGACATATTCGTCTACAACTTCGAGAGTCGAGCCCCCAACACCGATGGGAGTGGGCACAACATGGACATTCGACATGATCTTCGTTTTGTCCATGTTCATTTTAAGACCCACCTGTTGGGAGACTCGATTGAGGTCTTCGAGCATAGTGCTAAGGTCTTCCAGCGATTCTGCCAAGACTACAATATCGTCGGCAAACCGAAGGTGAGTGATATACTCGCCGTTGATGTTGATGCCGAATCCTTTCCATTGCAAGAGCTTGAAGGCGTTTTCCAGCGCGGCAGTGAACAGTTTCGGAGATATGACATCTCCCTGTCTCACGCCTCTCTGTAGTGGAATAGCCTTCGTACTCTGATCCTGTACTCGGACCGACATGGTGGCGTTGTTGTATATACACTTCAACACTTCGATGTACCGATAGTCGATATGGCACCGCTGGAGAGACTGTAGCACAGCCCAAGTCTCGATCGAATCAAAGGCTTTCTCATAGTCCACAAACGCTAAACAAAGCGGCAAGTTATATTCCTCGGTTTTTTGTATAACTTGCCGAAGCGTATGGATGTGGTCTATGGTACTAAAGCCTTTTCGGAAACCGGCTTGTTCGGGAGGCTGGAAGTCATCAAACCTGCGTTCGAGACGATTTGTGATGACCCTCGAAAACAACTTATAGACATGGCTCAGGAGCGAGATGGGCCTGTAATTCTTCAGCAAAGTGTTATCACCTTTTTTGAAGAACAGTACCACCACTCTCCTGCTCCATGCCTCTGGCGTTGAGCCCTCGAGGAGAACGGAATTGAAGAGCCTCTGAAGGACTTTCAGTATCGGCGTTCCGCCCGCTTTCAGAAGCTCTGAAGTTATTCCGTCCTCGCCCGGCGCCTTGTTGTTTTTAATTTGCTTCAGGGCCATCTCAATCTCACACAGGCTGATGTCCGGGATATCATCGCTAAAGTGTCGGATCAACTCGGCTCTCGGGTCTTCGGCCGAGCTAACAGCAGGTTTGGCAGCCGAGGTGTAAAGCTGTCCGTAGAACCTCTCGATCTCCCTTAATACCTCTGCCCTCGTCGATACTACGCGGCCGTCCTCCGTCTTCAGCCTAGACAACTGGCTTTGCCCAATAGACAAGTCTCTTGCAAACACTTTGGAGCCTCCGTTCCGCTCGATTGTCTCCTTAATGCTCACAGTATTGTGAGCACGGACATCGTGTCGCAAGGACTTCCAGATCTGTCTATTGAGCCGCCGATATGCTTCGGCGTCAACGGAAGACTGCAGCGTCAAAGATCGACGTTCGGCCATGAGGTCAAGAGTGTGGATCGAGAGTTTTTGTGGTCTATCTCTACGGCGAGGTCTAAAATACTTAGATCCCACCGTATGGACAGCTTCTACCAAACCGCTGTTTAGCTCGTCCACTGCAAGGTTTTCTCCTAGACAATCAAAACGATTTGTCAGCTCGAGTTGAAAGCTCTCGGGGTTTTGGATATGGGCGCGAGTAGGTCGGAGCGTAGATTTCATCAAGCGACGCCTTTCCGATTGGACATTGATATTCAGGGTGCCCCTAACCATTCGGTGATCACTGCCGGTTTTCACCCTGTTGATCACAGAGACATCTCTGAATATCCGTCTATTCGTCGTCAAGATGAAATCTATCTCGTTTCTCGTAGAACCGTCAGGACTCAGCCAGGTCCATTTCCTGTGAGGCGGCTTCTGGAAGAAAGAGTTCATCGCAAAGAGTCCCTCTTTCTCCAGAAAGTCGGCCAGCCTCTGACCCCTGGGGTTCCGTTGCCCATGTCCAAATTGCCCCACTTTCAACTCTGCATCGCTTCCCTTGCCCAACTTTGCGTTGAAGTCTCCCATAACAACATTGAAGTAGGTTTTGGAAGTATGTATGGCCCGACTTATGTCCTCATACATTTCCTCTACTTCTTCATCTGGGTGTGTCGAGGTCGGCGCGTATACCTGTATGACCTTCAACGAATATCTTTTAGATATTCTGAGTATAAGGTATACTACCCTGCTCGACACACTTTCGATGGATACGATGTTGTTGATGAGAGACTTGTGGACGAGAAATCCGACACCTCCTCGGGACTGTTGGTCGTCCCCCCGGTAGAAGAGCAGGTTACCAGACTTCAGGGTTATCGTATCCTCCCCGATTCTTCGGACTTCCGATAACCCCAGAATGTCCCAGTGTAACCTGCTCAATTCTTCTTCCAGTTCGACAATCTTCTCGTCTGTCCTCAATGTGCGTACGTTGTGTGTTACCAGGGCCAGTCGTCGTCGGGGGGGGGTGGTAGCCGGGGCCAACCCGGGGATTCTTAGCACCCCCTGCCCCACCGTAACCATGACCGCTACCATAGCCAGGAATAGTGGGGCTGCCGGGGACTGGGGGCCTGGTCTCTATTTGTGTCGCCATTGTGGGGGTATTTGCCGTTACTCGCCACGCTTGGCAGGCGGGTTGGCGAGCGCAGTAGGGGACTGACGTTAATGACGCTGCTGCCCGCCATTAACCGGGGAAAGGAAATAGGATTTGTGGGTAGAGGATGTTATAGGAAAGGAGAGTATGGCCTGAGGGAGTGGATACTGCAGTCACGGACGGGAAGTTAAGGTGACTGCAGTAGCTCGGGGGCCGAGGTCGCGTACTCGTAGCACCTATACTAGGACAGGCCATGACCACTAGATAGGAGCATCCCTGACCAAGACAACGCTTGAAGGGGTTGAACAAGGGGATACGCAGTACGCATGGAAAAATCTAAACTGTTGAAGTTACAGATGTCAAACTTTTTTACTTATTTTGTAACAAAAATAACTGCACACTTCGTTTTCTTAAAGTTAAACCATAAAGGGGTTATAATAAGGGTTGAAAGGTAGTGAAAATAATGGCGTGAATAATATTAGAAAAATAGCATTATGGGATTTCATTTCATTTCTTTATTGATCCGGTGGTCTAAAAATTGATATCTGAACGGGTGGTTCACACATTTACACGAAAAATTGAAATTTAGAGTCAGAATTGATAATTATCGCCGCAATTTTGAACTTTATTGTTAATGATTCGATTAAAATAGGGATATTCGTTAGGGATGAGATAGACGGTACGTTGATTTTAGTTATTACAAGAGTTGGTATGAATAATAACATGTATCTGGTACGAAGTAGGCCAGGGAAGCTCCTATCTAGTGGTCATTGCGGGGTATGCGATCTCGGCCCCCTGAGCTACTGCTATTACTACCAACTTTCCCCTTCGTGGCTGTAGTATCCATCTCTACATTCCATACTTTCCTATCCAATAACATCTTCTAGCCGCAAACTTTCCCCGGTTGAAGACGGACAGCAGCGTCAACAACGCGAGTACCCTCCTGCGCTCTTGAATCCGTCTGCCAAGCGTGGTGAGTATTGGCATAAAAAATAAAAAAGCCTAATAGTTGCTAAAACCAGGATCAGGACTCCAGTCCCCGGCAGCCCCACTATTCCTGGTTATGGTAGCGGCCACGGTAATGGCGGGACAGATGGTGGTAAGAATCTCTGTGTTGACCCCGGCTACCACACCCTGACGAATAGCACTGATAATACACAACATACGCACTTTGTGAACAGACGAGAAGATTGTTAACTGTATTTTGCTGTTAATAAAGGCTTATTATTATTATTTTCATTTTTCATTTCACCTATAAAAAGTATACGTATAAAACTATGATTTTGAACTTTTTTGCTAGGTCCTAATGGTGGACCATATTTTGGTGGTCAAATATTTTTTAATCGGTTAGACAATATCACGTTTGTTACCTCAAAAACAAAATGCTTCATTCGACGTATTACAACTGAAATATTTACCATATTAGCCAATTTGATTAAAATTCCTGTATTTCCCAAAACATATGGTCACCCTATAGGAACGGGACACAACCCTACCGTCCTACACCTCTCGCTCGGCTCGTTTTTCCGATGACAGTGCGCAGTCCTGTTTATATACTACGTCCATGATTACAGCTGATCACAGCTTATAAAACGATTTAAACAATGTTTAAATTCGTTTTTAGTAATCAAAAACAAATATATATAATATTTATATGAATATATTTATATTTTTTTATAGAAATACCCAGTGGAAGTAATTTCCAGAAAAACCATACATAAATTAAAAGAAAGTCCATAAAAAAAATTGTAACGATATTTCAGAACGTTAGCTTTGACCTTGACAAATGACAAGCCCCCGTGCAATTTGTTTTGACATTTATCACTCATCTTTTGATGGAGTAGTTTTCTCAACTTTTTATAGATTTTCTATTAAATTACGTAATATAATAAATTAATGAAAATTTGGTGTTCACCACAACAAGTGTCTAATGTGAGACGTGTTACTCTTATAATCGCAATATGGTGCAGTTAATTCAAAACTCAGAATCGATGATATCTATGTGGCAGTCTGCGTTTGCTGGTGGTGTCGCCGGCTCCTTCACACGTGCTGTAGCGCAGCCTCTAGATGTGTTAAAAATAAGATTTCAACTACAAATAGAACCAATTAGTTCGAGAAAAGGATCTAAGTACAGTTCCATGATGCAGGCAGTTACTTCCATTGTCAAAGAAGAAGGGTTCTTGACTTTGTGGAGTGGCCATGTGCCTGCCCAGCTTCTATCAATATCATACGGGGTCCTCCAATTTTCTACCTTCGAAAAACTAACACAACTTTGTCAAAATTCTGACCATGATTTTTACATAGCACATAGTAATTGGATAAATTTTAATAATGGTGCCATTGCTGCAACGTTAGCTACTATAGCTTCTTTTCCATTTGACACAGTCCGCACTAGGCTCATAGCTGAAGAAAAGACCCACAAAGCTTATAAAGGATTCACAAATGCATTTTCTATGATGGTGAAGACAGAAGGGGCTTCTGCATTGTTCAAAGGCCTAGTACCCACGTTAGGCCAGATAGCACCACATGCGGGAATACAATTTGCTGTGTACAAGCTATTTACAGATAACATATTCAAACAAATTGAATACTTCCAAAGGGACACTATTGGTGCTGCTGAAAGCTCATTGATGGCAAATTTAATAGCCGGGTCAATATCAGGATTTGTCGCTAAGACTATGATCTACCCTTTTGACCTGGTTAAGAAGAGGCTGCAGATCCAAGGGTTTCAGCAACATAGGCAGAATTTTGGCAGACAAATGTACTGTAAAGGTCTATTACATTGCATAAAGTTGACAATAATTGAAGAAGGCTTTCTGGCATTGTATAAAGGATATGGACCAAGTATGTTGAAAGCAGTATTGGTTTCAGCACTTCATTTTGCAGTGTATGATGAAATAAAATATTTTATACTAAAGATACAGAGCTGAGTAGCAAACAATCCCTCGTGGGATTGGAATGATCTGAGAATTAATAGTTGCATAATATATGCATCTCATTGAAAGTTCCTCATGGGTAAATACCCATAATACTATAAGTCTTAAAGTCTGTAGTTATGTTTCCATCATTTAATATTTACTTTGTGGGTACCTCATAAGTACAGTTAGTAAGATATGACTAAGGCTGTACTGTCACATTTAAACATAACCAAAGATTTTATTATTCAGTAAATTAGTGTCAACATGCAAACTGAACCCTTCACAATTTAGTCTGAATATCATTGTTGGAGACTTCAAGCTAGTGAATAGGCTGCACTATAGTTATAGTCAATATTGATATAGCTTGCAGCAGGACTGTCATATATATATGTCAATGATTTTAACATACAATTACTCAATATTTTAATTTTTCTTTGCAACATCACATTGTGAAACGAAACCAATTGAAGGAATGTAGAATGTAAGACTGTTTACTCGTTTATTAATGGAAGCATTGTTATCAACCCAAATTTCTGTGATATTAGATAACATTGTTAGTTCATAAGATTAACATGCATAAATGTTCTACTTGTTATTTATATTTTATTATTTATTAAATTTGTTCTTTTAATCCATTTGAGTTATTATATTATTGCTACATTTTATAGTCTTATTTTTATCTGCATATTCATGTAACAATATTTTTTTACCCAGTTTTTTGGTGCTATCTTATTTGAAGTAAGAAATCATGTCAGAATAAAATTAATTCCACAAATTATATTAAATTTATTTTATATATACACATAAAATACTTTGATGATTATTCAGTACACTCCTTCCAAAAAAATATTCTGATTTTGAGATAGAATTTGCATGTAGTACAAAATAAATGATTTTTTACTTTTTACTTGAAAAACTTATCAGGGATTCTTTATATTGATTTAAACTATTTAATACAATAAAAAATCCGTGCAAATTAAAATGAATTACTTGATATTGTATATTTTGGTTATACATATAAGTATGGGTTTTATATAAAACATTTACTTATATAAAACCCATAGATGCAATTTTAATTTCCATTACACATATAATATTAAATAAACATAATTAAATAACATGCATTCTTACTTGAAATGAAAATGATTATATTACATATTTATCGTTATTGACAGCCTCCGTGGCACCGCCTGTGAAATCAAAAGCCGCGGGTTCGATCCCCGGTCGGCCGGCGGCCCATAAATATTTCTTTCAGATCTGGATGTTTGTGAGATAGAATAATCTCTCGTAGTTTCTGATACTCACGACACAAGACTCGATCTCAGAGTGAGGTCAGGACTATGTATGTGAGTTTTGCGTGTTATTTATTTGGTTTTAACAACATACAATAATAATCTAAATTTGAAATTCAATATAATTATATCCCCTAACCATAAGATATCACATAACCCATGTTTCTCATAAGTGTGTCCTTAATTGCCGGCTGCAGTTCCTTCTTCATATAAGTCGTGAGCAATGTCCTTATTCCTTTAGTGAATATGTCTTCCATTTCGCGAGATATATCTTCCACCTCATCCAGTTCATCGTCAGGGCGGAACAGCTTACTTCGTTCGTAATTTAATCGACTTCGGGGCTCATAAACTATGTCCCGGTTATTATCAGATGCGCGACTATCAAAGCCTTCAGAAAAAGTTTCCAATTGAGGGTCAAATGTTAGTTCATCAGATCGTCGTCTTCTTCTCAAAGGTAAGTTATCTTTATTCCTAACTGAATTTCTATTGATGTATTTCTCGCAACCGTAAGCGTATACGCTGATGAAGCCGGGCTCCACAAATTCTGAATCGGTTTTGACGTTGAATTTGCCAGGTTGTTGGTTCAGAGGTCTTGTATGGAAGCCTATTCCGGCTTTCCGCAGTCGAAGTATCATGTTGCATCCGTTACCACGAAGTCTCGGATGAAGATCGCCAGGGTGAGGCTCAAGAGATCTGGATTCCGCGAAATGTCTTCTTAATCGTCTGCTTGGAGGAATATTCCTATCTAACTCGCTTGCGTCATACAAATCCACGTTTCCGCTTATGGTTAGGTCGTGGAACAAAAGCATGGTGTCTAAGGAGATATTTCGAGGGTCGAAATAACATTTCTCAACTCTGACCCAGTTGGAGTTTTGCGGAAGTCGAACCCTCATACGTGTGACGTACATGTCCATCGGTGCAGACCGCATTTGTTGATACAAGCTATATCCGTTTAGTTCAATGCTTTGGCTCTGCAAATGTAAATGAATAACAGAAAATTATGAATAATAAATATTTTGAAGATTTCTGTTATTCGCGATCGTATTTGTCCTGCTGAGGGATTGTGCGGGACTAATGCTAACTAACTACATTTCATTGGTATTTGCTTTCGGAAAATTCGGATGATACAGAAAAAGAAATGTTATTCTGCTTATATCTTAAACGGTTAATAAATATTGCACTTATCTCTTAAGAAAATTAATAATTTTATTTTGATTTGATCTGCAAAACTACATAAAGATATTTCAACCGGCTTACCATTGGTGTATCAAGATTTTTTGGTTGAGTCCTTTTTCTCCTTTTTAGTTGATCTAACGCCGATTCTAGACGGGCTGAACATCTTTCTCCTGCGATGGGCACATTAGTGAGCGGTGGTAAGCCTGGGGCGTAGCCAACCGGTCTATCGTCAAATCGTTTTACTTCGAAAAGAGGAAGAAAGCGTGACTCTGAAAACGAGATATGTATTCTAATGAGAATATAAGTACGTATCTATCTATAAATACATTCAGAAAATCACAATCACATCGTTCATATTTCATCTCTAAAATAGTTGTTAAATACCATTCGAATTATTATTTCTGGAAGTTCTAAAGTATTTTCGAGCTTTAGTTCAGTTTGAAGAATTTCAATAAATGCTGCCTCCTATTACTTAGCTATGTCAATCCGCTTATTATGTAGGTACAGGAAATAAACACAAAGTGTTTACAACCGGTCAAATAATGCGCACATCTAGATAAAACAGAAAGTCAAGGTGTAATTAAGAATTTTCTATGGCGACTACACTTTGTTTTCACCTCTATTGTTCGATGTGCAAGCCCGTGGAAATAATTGTAAGATAAATTGCGTGCAGCATAGTATATTCATATAATATTAGTGTTAGTTTCCTTTACACATTTAAAACAATAAGAAGAATTACAATTAGTCATTGTGGTTATGAAAAGAAATCGTGAGAATTAAGCCAATATTACTACATAGTTTCGCAATTCATAATTTTGAAAGGACGACATAAATATTTTGAAACATTGTTATGAAAATATATGCATGTGTTGGTCTAATTACGTTGCGCGGGGCGGTGGTTTTGTGGTATCGAAGAAAGGTTTTGTGTTAACAAGTTTAGGTTCGTTTCCAAGTTATCGATACGTCAATATGGATTAAAATTATGCAAAAAAAAAGATATGATTTCTTAAACTTTACTTGGTAAATTATTAGGATTTACTAAAGGTAGAAGATTAACAATTTTTATGTGTTACAAAAAGAAGTCTAATGTTAAAATTGAGAAACAAGTTTAATGTCTTTAAGATCAAAATGTACAATTTTAACTCATCAATCATAAAAATACAAAATCTCAACATAGTTTTACTAATTCCAACCAAACGAACGGGTTTTAAGAATAATTATATTATTTTTTTAAATGCAACGAACTTATTATCCAACCAATACGTTTTATTTTACTAACCTTTTTCGGCATCCGCAACGGGGAGTTCATTATCACTAGCCGAAGCTGTTTTCGCAAATAATACAAACATCCACCAGAATCTCATCTTTTTTACCACAACATAACATAAATTTAGATTGAGTTACAAAAGGTTTTAATTTACTAAATTCGCTTGCGTCGCAGAACTACAACAATAATAAAACGTTTTGCAAATACTTGCAGTCGCCACGAGACTTGATCGTAAAGTAAAGAATGGAAGGCAAGGCAGTAAAAAGTGCAGCCTTTGGAAAATATCCCCGCTTGTTGGTCGTGGGTAGGCGGGGTGTATTTTGCCACCAGTGCTTGTGGTGTAGGCAAGGCGAGATGAGACAATTAGAGCGAGAAATGAAGACGCTCGCGATGTCTCCACTATGATGGTATTGTAGGGTTACGCTTGTTAATGGAGAATTTTTTTGAATAATATTAAGCATTCTATGGACCACAATGAATTTAAGTTGACAAAAACCTCCGTGGCAAAGTTGGTTCGACGCCGGTTGTGAAACATGAGGCCGCAAGTTCAATCCCCGCACCGAGGCAAATATTTTTTTAATCCATTGGTATTTGTTTCGGGTCTGAATGTTTGTGAGACCGATGTCTCTAGTGTTTTTTGATGCATACGACACAAGACTCTATCTTAGTGTGGGTTCAGGACTATGTATGTGACTGTCGGGTGTATTTATTTATTTAAGTGTGCTGCGGTATTAAATTATTTTTGATCAGCAATTATAAAAGCTTTGCATTGGTTTTGGTATATACCTACATAAAAATACCATCATCATATCTAAGTAGAAACGCTTGTAAGTTTTTGTGTTTTTACTCGTATTTACATCCTACATTGTGTGAAACTATGTCATTGGTTTTTAATTGTTAATTACTACATTTGGAATGATTGCTTTGTAATTGCACCATGTCGTGTGACATCTTCCCATCTGATAAATAAATAGATATCTACATCCAACAGTCGCAATTCACACATAATCTTTATCCACAGTAAGACACCAAGCATCAAGCAAGGCAGCAAGCATGTCATAGGCATCAATAACAACGAGAGATTGGGTCTCACAAACACCCAGACTCGAAACTAAACTTAACACATAAGCATTCGGCTCGATGAGGATCAAACCCACGACTTCACGTTCCGCAGCTGGCGTTTAACCAACCGCATTCGTTATCACTCTGAAGCCCAAATCAAAAGTTATTAAAATCAATATTACTTAAGAAAGTTTATTTATCCGCAAAGTAGTGAAAGCATTGTCACCAAAAAGATGAAGACGCGAGTGCGGCGCACTTATTATTTTTTATCTGTGGCGACATCGAAGTTCGCGTTTATAGACTGTGACGTTATTATAAAGGAAAATTAGGTCGGTACGTTTAAATAATTGACAAAGTCGTTCGTAGTTTGTTGAACTCTTTACTTAAGGCTCGGTTATCTGATCCGTGCATCCGCATTATCAAAGCCGGAGATAACGGTGTTTGTATTGTCCTTTTTATAGTTTCATGCGTGCATTACTCAAGAGGTTTGATGCCAGAGAAAAATAAGTCTTCATAAATGAATAAATAACGCCCAACCAACATAGTCTTAACCCCACACTAAGATCGAGTCTTGTGTCGTGGGTATCAGTAACTATGAGGGACGTATCGGTCTCATAAACACCCAGACTCGAGAGAAATATTTGTGAGCCGCACAAACATTTCTCTCGGTGCAGGGATCGAACCCGCGGCCTCTCGTTTCACAAGCGGCGTCTAACCATCTGCGTCATGAAGGTAGTCTTAGTTATATATGTAAGTACTTACATAAACTAGACATTTTTTTTTTTCAATAAAATCAACCATAATGTCCCGACCCTACTTTAAGATGCAATTGTTTGGTCTAAAATATAAGTAATAGATTACATACCTATGAGGAATTCACAAACTTGCCTTGGTGAAGGATTCGGATCCATTCTTTTTCATAGTTTATGTTCCAGAAATCAACTGCATTACGGACGATTGTAAAACAATACAGATGTCTTAACTTGAGTAAACTAATGTCATCGGAATAAATTGATTTGAAATAACAATCATTGTTTTCAATTAAAATTCAAAATAAAAGGCAACGTACGATTATAAAAACATCATAGGCGACATAAAATGTTCTAGTTTCTTATATTCGTCTATACGATTTACCTGTTCAACATAAACAAAATATTTTATGTGGTTTCAAACCTGTAGCCTCCAGCGTAGGTAGCCAATTTCTAAGCCGCTAGGCATATTGTTAGGTACATACAATATTCATTTGAATGTGACATTCCATTGGAGTAAGTAATTTTTAATAAAGTTGCAACGTAATATTATGTACATACATAATAAGTATACTTCACCCAGACAGCATTTATTCGTCACACCCATTGTGTGCAGGTCAATCATCGTTGTCTCAACCATTAAAAGTCCGTCTATTGTTACAATATTTCCAAGAAATAGTAGATTTGCGTAAGTCTTGTCCTTATTTTATTAGAGTCGTGCTTAAAATCCTGGTAAAACATTTGGTCACATCTGTTGCACATGTTATAAATAAACCGTGAAGTAATTAGGATGACATTATTATGCCGAACGACGAGAATAGTCGTATGTTAGTCGATACTTTATCTAGATAGATGTACATACCATGACTTGTGAGTTGCAGTTCGCTAATTTTATCAATAAAAATTGCTGCAGGAAAAAAAATAATTTTTAATAATTATTTACCTTCACCATCCGCCTATTGCTATCCACTGCTGGACATATGCCTCCTCCAAATTGCGCCATTTAAGCCTGCCTTCGGCTTCTCGCATCCAGCTTTTGCCCCCCACCTTTCGCAAATCGTCACACTACCTGGCTAGAGGGCGTCCTACACTACTATAGGCAATAAATAAAGCAGCAAACAGGGCCCTGTGGCGTACTTTGGGAGAGGTCTATGTCCAGCAATGGACTGCAGTCTGCAACTGACTGAAGAATATATATTGGATATCTAATATTAATTACTGGCAATGTATATCTTTGGATATTACATATAAGTTCTAGTTAGACTAATAAATAAATATATTCTGTCGAGCTACCAATGACTACATAACAAACCCAATTCCCACATGAATGAAAGAGGTTGTAACTACCGCACCACACACACTAGGTGCATTCGGTCGCAAAACCATCAGACTTGTAATTTCCATTCATCAATCACACACCTAATCATTGTTACTATTCTGTAATTTGTCCACCATTGCTCCATAGTGCATTGACCTATCCGCCAAGGCATATGAAGTAACCTCTACCATGTTGCGATAAAAATAAAGATATACGGGATGTTATCTGTTCAAAATTTGTCTAAGCACCGAGTAAACAATGTCATTGTGTTATGTGAGGCAAGAGCGTCATCCGTTGGATATGGTGCAAGCTGGGGGCCACGCAGCTATTGTAAGCGGACAATGGAGAAAGCGCCGTCCAGCTATTTCTATGGCAGACAGGCCACAGAAAAAGCGCGTTGATATGAGAATTGGAGCGGATAATACGCTGTTTTCAAGTGAGATGAGGTTGAAGTTATCAAGGAATGTAATGATGAAAATATTATTTTTATTCACTCAATAATCATATACCTAGAGAGTCCTGATCCAACGATGAAATCGAGTCTTGTGTCATGGGTCTTAGAAGGTTCGAGAAACTTTTCGGTATCACCAACCGAAACAAAAAAATGTGGATCATAAAAATATTTGTTACGGTGCGGGGACTGAACCCGCAGCCTTACGTTTCACGGGTGGAGAAACTTATTTGGGATTAAAATAAACGGAAGTGTGAATCCAAATGACATTTCTGTAGTAAGTAGGTACAGCATTTTACTACAAATGATTTTCCAAATAAAATTGGTAATTAGGAAAAGGTTTGTTATCCGCTGGTTTCCCAAACATTTTGCGTTCATTTTGAATGGAATGCATAGAGCAAATCTCTTGGCTCCACTATAATTATTTTCCGTAATTTAGATTTGTTCTATTGTCGTATAATTCTAAAATATGCATATCGTTTCTGGTAAACAACGATGTTGGAACGTTACGCAAAACTGCAGAATGTTATTTGCTAAATAAACACCTCCGTGTGCCCGTTTAATTATCATCAACATAATACTTATCAGCTGTATTATATTTGCAAATTGTCCCGCTGAAAATTTTATGTGTTTTCGACTTTGACACCTACCTACGTAATATTAAAGTTAGCTGGGTCAAGAATATATTTAATTTCACATTTAACGCCCGAATACTGGAACACCATTCAAATAATAAGTTGCTCTTAACAACGCACGACCCACTTAGCCAGTACATTTAATCGGGATTAACGTAGTTAAGCGCCATTTATATTTAAGTTGCGTTCCAGTATTTGGGCGTAAATGAATTATCCCATCAAAAACATCCTGTAAAAAAATTCCAAGTCTCGCAGCTCAGGTTTTCTACCGCAAAAAGTTGTGAGATGCATGTAATACCAAGCCAATTAATTTATTTAGTCCTTAAGGGACCTTCTATATAAATTTATTACGTTAGTTATTACCATATCAATATTAAAAATTCTTTACGTTTTAAATAAATGGATCGACTTGGCCATCGCATAAAAACATAATGTATCGTACAATTTATATATAATGCTGATGGCCAAGTCGATCTATTTATTTAAAACGTAAAGAATTTTTAATATTGATATGGTAATAACTAACGTAATAAATTTATATAGAAGGTCCCTTAAGGACTAAATAAATTAATTGGCTTGGTATTACATGCATCTCACAACTTTTTGCGGTAGAAAACCTGAGCTGCGAGACTTGGAATTTTTTTACAGGATGTTTTTGATGGGATCTCACGTCTTTTTGTAGAGTCCTACTTTTTTCCTTTTCGGTAGTTCTTACTTCTAGAATATCACTAACGATTTTTCTTAAAGCCTCTGTCTTATGGATTTTTCTTATTTTTGTAGGTATCAATTTATCACACATATAGCGGATTTGATTATTAATGTTCTTTCTTTCATTGTAATTGATATTTTCGAGCTATTTAGTCTATTTATTTGCAAGCTTTTCTTCGTAATGTTTTTCTAGAGGAATGTTGTACAGTTTAATGGGCTGAATACACCATTTCCCTCTCTACATCCCCTCCTGTTATGCCTTATATATATAGATATCTATCTACAACTATTATTCCATTATATACGGGTACAATATTTCATTAACTGCAAATGTAACTTTGTAATCCTATACATTTATATGGGATTACAAAGTTATTCACGCAGTTGGTCTATCTAGAAAACTAGACACAAATTGTGAAATGTTTGAATTTTCCCTTACTTAAGACACTAAACACTAATTATATTCTAAATTTGAAGGTTCTATGTCTGCTAGAAGTGCCTTAGACTTTTGATGATCGGTCAGTCAGTCAGTGAGTGACAAAATTGCGAAAGTTTGACAAGTTATAATTCTTAAACTACTGATTCAAATTGAATGAAATTTTAAATATACCGTGTTTACACAATGCTTAATTAGTAACTGAAAATTCAGGCTTCTTGCTTTAACCACAACGAAGTTATGGGGGGTTGAAAATGGTCTGAATTGCTTCGAGAAAAGGATAGTACGGCTGTGCCGCTTTTTAGCTCGACTTGGAGGGGGCACTGCCGTGCCCCCAGAAAATTAATTTGAATAGCTATAGGTAGAGGTAACTTTTTTTGGGCTAGGTGAAAAATTCTTAAGATCCCTTTTCGGTACCCCAGACGAGAGAGAAAGGGGTAGGGCCGTGTACTGGCTTTCCAGCCCGACACGCTGAGGATATTACGTCCGAGCCGAGTCCGTAACAAAACCTACAGCCGCACATTAACCAAGCACTCCTCGGTGCCCGGTAGCCTGCCATATCACTACGTCTCGTCCCTTCGCCCTTTACTTTAATCTATGTTTACAAGTGAGGCTAATGAAATTTATAAGTAGGCCCCCATGTCTTAGAAGGAGCATAATTCCCTAACTTCCTTATCGTATTATCATTTTTAATCCCAGTTTGCAGAGTGGTTTAGGTTTGGTATTACAATTTTGTTGTATACTTAACATATTTTTATGATTCCTTCATGTAATGAGTACACACGTCATAATATAGCTTATTGTTTATATTTTACTTTTTGTACGTAAGGTAAAATCATTTATCAAAATGAGTAAACAATCACAGTATGAGCGTACGCCTTCATAAGGCAATTATAGTGCAATATGTGAAATAGTGTGTTGTGCACTGTAGTATGCATATTTTAATATCAAGAGTCGAAACATTTACGTAAATCCGCATTCACATCCATAAACGTCAAGAAAACTATTAACATCCTTAATATCGTTTTCATAGTGCGAAGATGTCCCAATCCGCTTCAAGGCAATTAAGATTGTCGTTGAAATCTTTACATTAAATAACATAACACGAGTATGAAAGACATCAACGCACTATTCCTTTAGTGCATCTTTCATACATTACATTTTTAAAACTGAAAATACTCGCAGTTCGTAGAAAATTTCAAATATTAAATACGTTTTTACTTATTGTAAAATCTTTACTGTAAAATAATTGGACTATAAAAATAGGCCGAAGGTCTCATACTCAAATGCTTTATGTTTTATTGGGATCATGTTGTTCAGCCTCGACTTGTCGCCCATCTATAAATAACGCGAGATGTGATTGGTTGATAGGTACTTATAAATATTATTTTTGTAATACCTCCTGGAAAGGAAGGGTCATAATTCTCTCTTTGCTGTTTGGGTGTAGCCCGAACTCCACCCTTCGTGGCATATAGTATTTATATCTATTTTATTTAATATAGTTGTGCAAAAGATCAAACAGAGGGCGTTACTTTGGCACCAATAACATAACGTTTTTATAAGAACGGCAACATATATGATTTTGTATTTAAATATAAATCATTTCAATAATTATGTATATCACATATATACAAGTTTTATAGGTCTACTTTATCATAAAGTACATTAATTTTCAAAGTTGATAATTTAATCCGGTAGATGTCGCCGGTGGCTATTATTTGACAGCAATTTGATATCGTCTATCCTTGTCATTCTGCGTGAAGTCACCCGACAAAAAGGAGATTTTTCATACTTCGATCCAATCAAGTTCTAATTTGCGTTGTTTTTATCTATTAAAACTTATAAACTAGTTGCGTCGTCACAAGTGTGTTGGAACAAGTGTAGGTTTGTGCAATAATACAATGGATACGCTTGTAGTAGCGTTCAATGTTACGTTAAGGTAATAGAAGAATAATAACATTATTAATAAGACAAAAGGAACGTCCTTCACACATTAGTAGAGCACCGTTGTGCAAACAAGTCTCTTATCTGCACGCCCCGTACTGTTAGAGGTGATTATTGTATATGCTAATATGTTATTTATATAGTGCATGTAAGTAAATATTCCGCTGGTATTCTACGCAGCGACGTTACTAACTCACAAGTGGTGGCGGGCTACTGTCGCTTGCTGTAAAAATAGTAAGCTTACTAATCGTCTAGTCATGGCTAATGCGAAGGGTAGACTGAAGGCACACAGACGTGGTAGGAAGAAGAGAGGTAGACCAAGGACCAAAGCATTGCCAGTCAGTCGAGTTGAAAGCCAACCCGTTGAGGGCGACCCCCCACAAGAGAAGAGGGTGGAGACCGTCGTGCGCAGGCCGTCCGACAACACTGAAATGCTCTCTACAGCCGAGAAAGTTCACATGTTATTCCAGAATGGACATCTGCTCAAAGATAAATTCCTACTTAAATCTGCACCCAAGATCAAAAAACCATTTAACAAGAAACAGATTGACCAAGTCAAATCTTTATCCACAGTAAGGGAGAGATTAATTACTAAAAGTGGGAGAATTATTAAGAAGAATAAAGAAGATTTAAGACTTATTGACAATATACTGAAGAGTGAACTCATGATTAATAATGAGCTTACTAAGAAAAATTCCAATGATAAAGCAACAAGCTCCAATAACAACAATGATGTGGAAATAATTGATCAGAATGATGGCAAACCTGAACAAACTCCAAGTAAAAAATCAGCAGAAAAAACCAAAGACAAAACATGTAAAATCCAACCTGCTGTTAAAAAGAAACATCCTGAACCAAAGCAAGTGACATTGACCAATGGTGTTGTGCTGACAGTACCTGAGTATGAATGTGATACTTGCCGTAAAACATTCTGCAATAAATCATCATTACGCAGACATATGTATATACATCTTGGAATCAAGCCATACACTTGTCCATTTTGCAAAAAACTGTTTTATCACTATTTAAACATGCAAAATCATGTTGCAAGAGACCATAAAGAAGTGGCCCTGCCCGCTGAATCATATCTGTGCCATATATGTGATAAAGTATTTAAAAATTCAGAAGATTTGGGCCTACATTTGACCTGTCATATAAATAATGATACTGTTTATAAATGTATCTTCTGCAATGAACAATTTTCACACCAAATACTATTGAGTCGACATGAGAAGCTACATTTGGTATCGGGCAGGTACTGCTGCACATTGTGTCCAATGACATATCTTTGCCGTGAACGTCTTACAAAGCATGTGAGAAGTCACTTGAACATTAAGGAGCATATTTGTCAGTTTTGTGGCAAAGACTTTCTGCGTATGAACTCAATGAAGAGACATGTGAATATAAGTCATGGCGGTCAAAGAATCCAGTGTCCAATTTGCAAGAAAAATTTGAAAGGTCATTTGACAGAGCACATGCGTACTCATGAAAAAAGACGACCCCATGCCTGTCCTGAATGCGGTCAATGCTTTACTCAGTCAACACAATTGAATGTGCACCGAAGATCTCACACTGGTGACCGACCGTACCACTGCAGGATTTGTGACAGCCGTTTCTCTCATTCCAACGCGCTGATGCTGCACGTCCGCAGACACACAGGGGAGAAGCCATTCCCCTGCGCAGTCTGCCCTCTAGCATTCTCCCAACTGCCGCATATGAAAGCTCACATGCGCAAAATCCACAAAAAGGAGAATCCGTATAAATGTAACAAGTGTAATCAGTTTTTCAAGTTAAAGGCGGATATTGAGAGCCACGCCAAGTCGTGCAAGGCCGGCGAGAAGGAGCTGTCATTCGAGGAGAAGATTGAGGCGTCGGTGAGAATGGACGAGGAGATCGAGGTGGAGTCGGCGATGAGCCTCTCCCGCATGAGGTTCCTGCTAGCGCTGCTCTTCACTATGATCACTTCCAATGACAAACTCAAGTATCTAGGTGCGTATGCCCTTTTAGTAGCACTCTCATAGTCGGCACTGTTTTCGAGCGTGGAGCATAGCTTCGTGTGTGTTTGCCAGTAACGGGTTGTCACGAAAACAATTACATGTACCAATCATTTATAATTACCGAGTGTGATAATGTATTGTGTTCCATCGATTGCAAATAAAAAAATGTATGTTTCCCCGTACAATAGACATCAACGGGTTTGCTCTGTCAACATTACGTAAGGTATCTTAATCGGCATAACAAGGTCGCGTCCATTGTAACGCCATTGAAAATGCAAGTGCGAGCGATTCTTACAAAGCACTGCTGATATTTTTTCACTGGGTTGCGAAACGAGTGCCGTGCGCACGTGTCCCATCATAGCTTACATCACCACGGTTTTTATTCTAGCATATCATTGTCGAGAGCCGATCCATCGAGAGTACATGGGTAATGAGTGAGTTCATTTGCCATTGTGTTGTTAATTATTTTTTGGTGTTGGGCCGGTGATGGTGCGGGGGAGGTTTAAGCGGATATGGTCTTTATATATAACGCGTTTAGGTACCTTTTGGACTTATAGGGTGGCGGGTGTATAGATATTGTAAATTATACCTTTTAGCTTGTAATAATGTATTTAGATATCGATTTTTATGGTCGGTTGCATAATAAAGGTGTTGTTTGTACAGGTTTCAACAAGCGTCTTATTGACGATGTACTAACAGAATCACTTGAAGCCATGGATCTAACTCCGTGTAAGGATGAGACTTTGTCGCCTCAAAAGCGGCTTAGATTTAACATTGATCTGATGATGAAGAACACGATACCAAAGGAACAGATTGAGAAGTTTGCGAAAGAGAATAAGACGACAGAAGAGATACTCGAACTCTTGACAGACGACAAGAAGAGTGAGTAAGAGATGAGAAGAGAGTGAGTAACATTGAGGCTGGTAAGGTTTTAGACGATAATTATTTATAAATTATAGATTATATTTGAAGATTAGTAAAGTTATTTATTGATAGTAACATTCTTGTTCTTTCTAGATATATTTTATTAGCTTAAGATAAATCGTAGACCGTAGACGAAACTTGTGCTTTCTGTTTTTTCTGATTGTTGTGACGTCAGATCTATCGCTCTAATATTGATATTTTGGAACATATGCAATTTGTCTGTGACGAATACTGCCAGGGTCATTTTTAAACTATTCAAAATGCATAATTGCTATGAGAAAGATTTTTAATTCGGATCGGGATCTCGACCTTCTTTCGCCATAATAGGTTTCACTAGATTAATGATACACTTGTGATCTAATCAGGAATCATTAATTATAAAAACACAATATTCCGAAAAATTATTATTCATCACAATATTCGCGTAAATGGAGGATATAATAATGATAAAAATGTTTACTAAGCGGTAATACACTATGACAATGTTAGGAAATAAATTACAGGCTATTATCATTTACGAAGAATCACGGTTTACAATAAGATAAGACATATCCCATCAAAAACATCCTGTAAAAAAATTCCAAGTCTCGCAGCTCAGGTTTTCTACCGCAAAAAGTTGTCAGATGCATGTAATACCAAGTCGATTAATTTATTTAGTCCTTAAGGGACCTTCTATATAAAGTTATTACGTTAGTTATTACCGTATCAATCTTAAAAATTCTTTACGATTTAAATAAATGGATCGACTTGGCCATCGCATGAAAACATAATGTATCGTACAATTTATACATAATGCTGCTGGCCAAGTCGATCTATTTATTTAAATCGTAAAGAATTTTTAAGATTGATATGGTAATAACTAACGTAATAACTTTATATAGAAGGTCCCTTAAGGACTAAATAAATTAATCGACTTGGTATTACATGCATCTGACAACTTTTTGCGGTAGAAAACCTGAGCTGCGAGACTTGGAATTTTTTTACAGGATGTTTTTGATGGGATCTCACGTCTTTTTGTAGAGTCCTACTTTTTTCCTTTTCGGTACTTCTTACTTCTAGAATATCACTAACGATTTTTCTTAAAGCCTCTGTCTTATGGATTTTTCTTATTTTTGTAGGCATCAATTTATCACAAATATAGCGGATTTGATTATTAATGTTCTTTCTTTCATTGTAATTGATATTTTCGAGCTATTTAGTCTATTTATTTGCAAGGGCATGTGACATGCTGAATACACCATTTCCTTCTCTATATCCCCTCCTGTTATGCCTCATATATATAGATATCTATCTACAACTATTATTCCATTATATACGGGTACAATGATTCATTAACTGCAAATGTAACTTTGTAATCCTATACATTTATATGGGATTACAAAGTTATCCGCACCGCCGCTCATGCCCGTCAAGGTTAAAATAGTAATACAAATTGCCCTTAGTGCGACCGAAATGGCCATATTTAACGGATTTCTAATGCATCCAAACGCGCCACGTCATGTCAACTACTAGTTGACAGTTGGTCTATCTAGAAAACTAGACACAAATTATGAAATGTTTGAATTTTCCCTTACTTTAGACACTAAACACTAATTATATTCTAAATTTGAAGGTTCTATGTCTGCTAGAAGTGCCTTAGACTTTTGATGATCGGTCAGTCAGTCAGTGAGTGACAAAATTAAGAAAGTTTGACTAGTTATAATTCTTAAACTACTGGTTCAAATTGAATGAAATTTTAAATATACCGTGTTTACACAATGCCTACTTAGTAACTGAAAATTCAGGCTTCACGCTTTAGCCACAACGAAGTTATAGGGGGTTGAAAATGGTCTGAAGTGCTTCGAGAAAAGGATGTTACGGCCTATAGCTCGACTTGGACGGGGGCTCGGCCGCGCCCCCAGATAATGAGAAAACCACTATCATAAAAAATATTATCTAAGTTTACATAATACATTTTTTAACTATGCACTCAAAAATACTTTAATACGCCAGAAATTTTAGTCTTGCTAATACCTATTTTGGTTGACAGCCTCCGTGGCGAAGGTGGTTAGACGTCGCCTGTGAAACGAGATGCCGCGGGTTCGACCCCCGTATCAAGAGAAATGTTTGTGCCGCCCACAAATATAACTTTCGGTTCTGGGTGTTTGTGAGACCGAAAAGTCTCTCGTAGTTCCTGATACCCGCGACACAAGACTCGATCATTAGTGTGGGGCCAAGAGTATGTATGTGACTTTTGGGCGTTATTTATTTATTTATTATTTATTTTATACTTATCAAAAATATTTTTATTCAGTATCAAAAGTTTGACATCGTGGCTCGGTTGTTAAGACGCTGGCTGTGAAACGAGAGGCCGCGGGTTCGAGCCCCGCACTGAAATAAATATTTGAGTGCTTCACTAATGGTAATGTGTCTAGATACTCTACAAAATGTTGGATTCCTCTATCGTACATCCTAACTATAAACTAAGTTCGGAGAAAATGATAAGTATAATACAGAATAGTATTGATTTTTAGAAGTGGAAATCTTATATCTTACTCCGGACGTCGAACAACCGAACATTCGAAATTCGTGTCGTTTATACAGGGTATCTCAATACTGCTACCGAAAACGAAGCCGGATGGTAGTTTTAGTGACTTCAGACACATTGCAACAGAAAATGTTGAAAAAAAAAAGCGATTTTGTTATTTTTTTCCTATGCTCGTATTTGGATGGTATATTCATTTTTTTCCTAAAATAATAGTGTATACCCTTTTATTTATAAGGACTCTAAGGTATAAAAGAGTTAAAATTATTATTTTAGCAAAAACTATGGATTTACCACCCAAAAATTACGATATTTAAAAAATCATAAAAAATTTTAGTTGTATTGTGTTTGCACTTACTAAAACTACCACCCGGCTTCGTTTTCAGTAGCAGTCTTGATATACCCAGTATAGAGTAACCCCTTCTATAGTCATTGAGTTTTAATTATTCCTGTTCTGTCTGCCAGTATCAGATAACGTAGTAATTTGTTGCGCATTGCGGTGTATTTATCAATTTACACTTGGTTTTGTCGTGCGGCGGTTAATAAAGATGCTTGCAACAATTTGTTATTTATTACCAAGACAAGAATGATAATGATGTTTTTAATTAGTAACAGGTTGTTGACAAAGTATTTGATAAAACATTGTTTTTGCGTCATTGTATTGGCTTGAATAAATGTACATGCATATTCAGATTTCGATAAATAAATATGAAGCGAGGGAATCGAACCTGAAGATTTTGAAAAAAAAGCCTGTATTGTTATACAATAATGTTGCCAGTAGGATCAAATTCTAAGAAGTAATGGTATTTTATTTTAGGCCGTGTTTTACAATAAGCTGTTTTTATGGCGTCCATGATAATTGAGATTTGTCATAGTTTACACTTTCATTAGATATTGGGTATTTTGCCAGGCCGAATGAAAAAATCCTTGAGTGCGGTATGCGTTTAAAATTTATGACAATGCATTTGACTAATAAGTAAATATTATCCGAATCCAAATTAGGATTCCAGTGAAAATATTTGCCGTCATATGCCATTTCGTGCTTCCTTATAAGTTCGAGTACGTGTTAATTTGAACACTATTGACTACCAATAATTTTACCGGCACCATAGCGATATTCAACAGGATAATCTTGTAAATGTGTGGAATTGTCATTGACATACATTGGACAGGGCGGAAAGCGCGTAAAGAGTTCCAAAGCAAATAGTGCGCGCGCTCCAGTACATCTCTAGTGGAGCGTTACTAAAATTAGTCATAGCTCGCAACGATTTTGAAAATGTTATTTTCAAATAGGATTTAAAGTTATTTTAAATTTAAAGTTTTTACTCAGCAATTGCATCAAGACTTTTGTAGTGGCGAATCAGTAGTAATTTAAAAACTTCGCTTATTTGAAAATGGAAGGCACCTAGTTTCGTCTATGATGGCATAGGCAAGTAGTAATGATCTATTTATAGCTTATGGGTATTTTAAGATAATGTTTTCAGAACATTTGAATGTCCAAACGAAAATTACTTTGTAAATTAAATAAGTAAGTTAAGTACTACGAGAAAATCAAGTTTGTTATCCATTGACCATTAAGTTTTGGGCATCATGTGTGTACAACGTTAAGCAAAAGTGTTGTATTAATTATAAAATACTAAATAGAGTTTAATAATAAAATACTTAAAAATTGCAACTTTAAAATTAAGCAGTATGTGTTGCAGGTATATTAGAGTATTTATAATATAGAAGAAATGCTTGAACTTCAAAAAAGTAGATAAAAATGGTGGTGCCGGACCACCTTTTTCTGCCCTCCTATTGGCTCATATTTGACAAGTTGTCCAACATGCACGAATTACTTGGAAAGAAAAATAAATATAAATAGTTTCATCATCATCATCATCATATCAGCCACAGGAAGTAAATTGCTGAACATAGGCCTCCCCCAAGGATCTCCTCAATGACCTGTTGTCGTCGGCCTGCATCCAGCGACTTCCTGCAACCTTAGTCAGATCGTCCATCCACCTTGTAGGTGGGCGTCCGACATTTCGCTTGCCTGTACGTGGCCTCCACTCAAGAACCTTTCGGCCATAAATAGTTTGGGGCTGTTTAATTGCATTGAAACTTGTTTAAAAAAGATAATAGCTGAATATAGTTCCGATTATCAAAACAATTTATACCAATCTGTTCTAAAATAATTAGTACAATTTCACCAATATAGGATTGCAATATATTGGTGCTGGTCCCTGGATAAACTAAATACGATGTTTCTCACTTTTCTCCCTAAATACATTTTAATGTAATAAGTTAAGCGAAAATGTATTCTGTAACCAAAGAAATAAGAGCATAAAAATACGTGGTCCCGTATAAAGACCCAAAACGACTCTCAAGGGACTTTTTCCTATAAAGCATCGTTTCTCAGCATAATAAGACATGTATTTATAAAGTATAACCCGTTTAAAACAGTTTTTTTACTAAAAAAATCTAAATTCTTAGTAATAAGTATGTTATACTTTTCTTTTTTTATATTATACATATTAAAATGACGATGTTTTTATTATATTGAATATTTAGTCGTATTAAAATAATATTTGACTCTAAGGGCGTAAGACAGGCGTTGAAAAAAATGTTGATAAATAGACTTATACCCATAAATATATGGGATTGGCTGGCCTTTCGTATTTCACTAATTGCCCATAGAGTCAAGAATCCTTACTAATATTATAAAGGTGAAAGTTTGTATGTATGTATGGATGTTTGTTACTCTTTCATGAAAAAACGGCTCAACAGATTTTGATGAAATTTGGTATAGTGATAGCTGACACCCTGGATTAACACATAGGCTACTTTTTATCCCGAAAAATGTAGTGTTCCCGTGGGATGAGTCAGGAAACCAAATATACATATTTTCTACTCTTTCAAATTCAAATTGTTGGCACGGGATGTCCTCTCCTACGGAAGGGAAATATAGTCGACGGCACGCGGGAAATATAGTTAGTAGACACGCGAAATAATATGTTCTTGATGTGGATTGGACTCAAAAACTATCTGCACCCGGGCGAAGCCGGGCCCGACAGCTAGTATTATATATTTATACAACATTGATAATATAGTCTTTGAGAAACGATGCTTTAAAGCCACTTGCAATTATAAATTGGAGTGTAAATTAAAATTAAAATTACAGAACGAGACTTGCCAATACATCAAAAGTGATTAGTCCAAAGAGTATAGATATAACACTGCATTTTATAATTTATATTTATGTTTTTGTTATAAATATGTTATCGCATTCCGATTTATTTCAGAATGAGTGTGCCATTTGTTTGTTTAATGGTTTTTTATTTTATATTGTCAATAATTATATGTGTTTCTAAGTGTTTGAATTTATTGTAGGACATCCGATTGCGTGCTTTCTCCTTTCATATTTCAAATGCTATTTATGTGTATGCTATTAATTCAGAATATTTAGTTACTTATGAAGTAAAAAATAGGGTTTCATTATTTTCCTTAGTTGCTACTACAATTTTAGAAAAATAATTATGTTAAAGGCACATGAATGCAATTATAAAAAATATATTAATAGTTACATACCTCCATATTTTTCATAGAAAATAGCATCTAATGAAAAAAACATGGCTGTAGGAAGCACGCTATGGGATCTTAGTTTTTAACACCTCATGTTTTGCATAACATTAAAATGTGTATATGCTCGACTGATTCATACAATGGTTTAATATATTTTTTTCTGGTTGAAATAATCTCGTGTGTGTCATGTGTTTGTGGATTAGACACTTATGGCCATATTCATAGAAGCTTAAAAACCTTTAATATGTTTTTAAATGGCCTATGAATAAGGCCTTGATTTCAGAATAGTTACAAAAAATTTGTAATATGTTATTTGTATTTATCTGATATTTTTTGTACCTATAGTCCAGCTTACACTATATACTTTGCGATTTGTTTATTTATAAAATACAATTGATTCAGTATTTCTGTCAACATTTGTAAAAACTAAAATTTATGTTTCTAAAATTTTTGTGCCATTGAATGTTGATTTTTTAAAGTTTTTTCACACAAAATTATTTTAAAAGACATGTCTGTCAGTTTATTATTAAAGCTTAGAATTAGGTAATGTTTAATAAACACGTAATAGAATAATATGGTGGAATAAGCAAAGTGATTATGTTCCTCGAGAAATCTATTTTTTTTTACGCCAAAAACTTTACATTGAAAACGAATCCCGCAAAAACCATACCCCACCTTAGCTATAGTATAATGCGTGTTTAAGCAACTTAAGGTCAGTATTTGATTATTCGAGTAGGTATACATTATTGCGTTCAAATACTGGCCGGAAGTACCAAAGAATAATTTCAGTTAATAAACTATTTCATCTATGTTATTTGTTTGATTTTCCCTTCATGAAGTTCCTATTACATTTACACGTTATACTATAATACCGTTCGCTATAGTTTAGCTTAGCATCCTATATCGGGTGTCATTTAGTTGTACATAAACGAATAAAAAAACTGAACATAATATGGTAAACTTACCTATTAAAAGGCCCGAAACACAGGTAAAATTGCTCATGCAATTTACCTACTTACTTATGCTCAACGCTCAAGCCTGTAGCTCCATGGGAGTAGGCAGATAAGCCAGAAAGGACAATAGTCAGTACTACCCATAGTTGTTAAATTATTTCCAAAATAATCTAAAAAACTTATATTTGTTGTTATTTATATTATATACCTTTTAATATCGATTGGGCATAAATAAAGCAGTAAGTTACTTATGTAATTAGTAAAGAGATATAATAACTTTTTTTGATGAAACTGGTCATATATTGTTAATCCAATTAAAGAAAATATTAAAGCAGTCGGCCTCCGTGGCGCAGTTAGTTAAACGCCGGCTGTAAAATCCGAGGCTGCGGGTTTGATCAAAGTACTCTGTGGGTTCGATTCCCGGACCGAGACATTTATTTGTGTGATTCACAGGTAAGTATTTGTTTCGGGTCTGGATGTTTGTGAGACCGAAAAGGTTATAGTTTCTGATCTCCACGACATTCATGACTATGTATGTGACTGTTGGGTGTATTTATTTATAGTAAATAAGTTGTTAGAAAAGCTATATAAAACTACAATTTAATGAAAATAATATTTACTCGATTAACTATACTATAAATAATTAGTAAAACTATATTATTCACTGGTTTAAAGTTAAACTTGTACTATGATTTCAAAATATATTTTTCTTGTATAGCAAAAGGACTGGCATTCCAAGAAAAATACACGTATCGGTTTTTAGATGACAACCTTGACAACGTCAAACTAGAACATATAGCGTTCCATATACCAATTGACTATCTTTCATATTTCTCATCATTATAAAGTGCTATCTCTCTTACTCTAACGTTCAGTGCTATTAAGCTATTTCACTTAAATTTCCTCTGTTGTCGTAGTGAGTTTAAAACAAAACAAAGTATGATGTGGACGCAGGGATTTGTAAAAAATTGTTTTCAAAGAATTATTTAGGAAAGAAGTGTTTGTTTAATTCATCAAAATGGGGACTGCTGGCCAGTCTATAACCCTGGCTAATAGTATTATTGGCGTGGGTATACTAGCTATGCCTTTCTGTTTTCAAAAAGTAAGTCATGTTTACTTTCTGCTTATTGAAAAAGTTATTTTAATCTTTTTTTGAAAGTAATTCCCTGCTTGGATTTAGTCTACCATACAATAGTTCAGCGGCTTCTATAAAGTACATACATTTGTTATTTATTTAGAAAATAACAGAACTTGTTATTGTCGTGAAACCAGTGACGGTTATAATAATTTATAATAAATTAAGTATATACTGTAAATAAAAATTCACAAGTATTATTTTAATGACCATCATTTTGTTTTTGTCGTCCAGCGAAAATAAAATTGGTCTTAAAGTATCAAGCTTTTATAACAGTTATTTATTTGCCTTAAAAACAAAAACATATGGGTTTCCAAGAAAGCCTGGTAAAGATTTATTCATTTAACTGAACTGATACATAGTTTTCATATTAAAGTGGTAGTAGTGGTAATAAATTGTACAATTTGTATGAATTTTTATGGTTTGTAAAGTATGTCAACCCGCACAAGGCCAGTGTGGTGGACTGTATGACCTAACCACTCTCAATAGTATTCTCGTTTGTAGAAAAGGTCCGTGCTCTGCAGTGGGACATATGGGATTATACAGTATAAATAAATCAATACACCTAACAATCCCATACCTAGTATAAATATTGTTTTTTTTAATAAGCTATTTCTTTAATTAAAATAGGTACATCAATAGCATTATAACTAACGGGACCATTTATTTGTTGTGCCAGAGCGGGACATCTGTGAAATTAAATAAGAATTAAATAAATTGTTTTACAAGTTTTTATCATAGAAGATAGAATAACATAAAATAATAATTATAGTCATATTTGTCGGCTGAGCAAATTGTTTCAAAACATCAGATCTAGTTTTTAGATAAGTATGATTGATTTATATTTATTTTCGTAATCAAAATAGCATTATAATTACTGCAATACTTGCCTGTATTTTGTCACTTGTCCATATTTTGTTTATGTGACAAAAATTCTTTCCATAGATGTGTTACTTCCAGGCTGACACATAACGTATCTACTCAATAATTGTGGAAATGTTTGTAAAATCAAGACTGTTTGTACGAGAGTGCTGGAATAAGACAACCCCAGGGTTTTCAGTTGTAGTTTGATAAAGCATTTTGAGCAGGAAATACATTTTAAATTATCGTTTGGTCTGTTTGCAAGAGCAGGACTATGTTGGCCGTGCTGGGAACACCGGGACAGACTTACTGAAAGTGGCACTGTCCTGCCTAAAGCGGGACGTATGGTCTCGTTAATTATAGCATTACAGATACATAAGACAAAGCAAACAATGTCACTGATATATACATACAGAACATTCATAAAATTCAACAAATCAACACAAAACTTAATTATTAAAAAAATAAAACAAAAAATTGGAAACAAATAATAAAATACAGAAACAAAGTGTTTATATATTTTAAATCAATTCTGCAGAATGCCATATTACAAAATTACAAAAAAAAACTAACTATTGATTAGTGACTTGTTTTCTAATTACTTTTACATTTTAATGATTACAGTGTGGTGTGATGCTGGCTACTCTAATTCTCTTATCAATGGGATTAGTTTCGAGATTGTGCTGTTACTTTTTACTCAAATCGGCACTTCTTGCTAGAAGAAGAAATTTTGAATTTTTGGGTATGTATTATATGTAAATGATTATTGTTAACTGGATTTCTCAAGGATTTTCTTTCAATTAACTATCCAGCACAGAGCCATTATTAGACGTTCTAATTGTTCCAGCACATACAATTGTGTTTGGTCACCCTATACAGGTTTTTATAGGTGGTCACATTATATATGAGCCCATGTGCTATTGTTTATTTAAATTCATAATTATTAAGGACAAACTGTCTCCATATTAATAAATAAATAAATATTTGTGGGCCGCACAAAAATTTATCTCCGTGCGGGGATGGAACCCGCGGCCTCTCGTTTTACAGGCGGCGGCAAACCGACTGCGCCACGGAGGCTGTCACATATTACATCCACATGCCTTGATAATCCATTTAGATTGTCCTTAGAATAAGCAGGGGACACCACTGTAGAATTCCGCTGTAGTGGACAGTGACCTATTGTATTAAGTTATTGTTATAGCTATTTATTCCATTAGTAGTGTTAACAATGCCTGCAGTTTTTTTATTCAGATTTTGAAATTATTTTACTGTACATAAATATAATTTTTTGCTGTTAAGAAATTAATCGCAATGTAATAATGTCGAAATCTATACATATAAATAAAAATGGCTGTTTGTAAAGAGAAAATAAAAAAAATGACCAACTACATATTGTTATATCCACGATACCTATAACGAAAATGACCTTAGATTTTTTTGTCTGTCTGGCTGTTTGTTCCGGCTAATCTCTGAAATGGCTGGACCGATTTTGACGGGACTTTTATTGTCAGGTAGCTGATATAATAAGGAGTAAGTTAGGCTACATTTATTTCAGAAAAAAAAAAAATTTACAAAAATAAAGTTTTTGTAAAATTCCATGCGGACGAAATCGCGGGTACTGCTAGTATGCAATAAAAATTCAGGTTCTGTTTGTGGTTAGGTATTGTATCTAATGTTAATTGTTTTCAGCATTCCATGTATTTGGTCCAGCGGGTAAAATGGCAGTAGAGGTGGGTATTATCGGTTTCCTAATGGGAACATGTATTGCCTACTTTGTGGTGGTTGGAGACCTTGGGCCACAGATTGTAGCCAAAATGTTTAACATCAACCAAAGCGATATATTAAGGTGAGGATATAGTTATTTTTAATTGTAAGGTTTTAATTTACCAAATGAAATTTTTAACTCCCAAATTTCTTTTTACATGCTGTTTTTTTGTGCAATTTAAATAACAGTTAAAGCTAGAGTTTTGAAATTATCAGTCATTATGTTATGGAGTATATTGTGGAATATTTTCGCCTACATACTACATATTTCATGGAAACTTTTAAATTAATATATTATTGCGTCATTTTTTTAACTATTATAATAATTTCAGGACATCAATAATGGTGATAGTTTCCCTAGTTTGCGTGCTGCCACTCGGATTGCTCAGAAACGTGGACAGCCTGAGTAATGTTAGTGCGGCGACCATTGGGTTCTATTTCTGTCTCGTTATGAAGGTAAATAATAATACATTTGACTTGAATTACTCTAGGCCAGTGATTCTCAACCACTGTGCCGCGGCACTTTTGTGTGCCGCCAAATTTCAAAAGTGTGCCGCCAAATTTTGCAAATATATAATAATGTTAATATTATTAAATTATATCAGTTAAAAAGAAAAGTATTTTTAACATGAATATGTATTTAAATCCACAAAAAAGTTAATTATTTTATTATTTGCTTTGCAACGCGTTTTTTCTTAGTGCCAAATTGTGATGAAGCGGCGTGCATAGCAATAGGAATATGTCTCAAGGCGCTCTTTGTGTGCCGCCAAATTTTGAAATCGTTAAATATGTGCCGCAACAAAAAAAGGTTGAGAATCACTGCTCTAGGCATACATAAAGCGGTGTGTTCACCTGAAGCCATAAATTCAGCCTAAATATAATTTAAAAAAAATATTAAGGAGGACTGCCTCATGGCGTAGATGTACTACGGTACGGTTACAAAGCCGAGGTCTCTGGTTCGAATCCCGAGTCGGGCTAAGTGATATTGGATTTTTCTATTCGTTATCAGCTTGGCCCTCTATCATATCGTAAGACGGAACTTACAAGGCGAAATGTGCGTATGCTAGTAGCACATGTAATACCATAATATAATTAAATTTTATGTATGTACTTACGCCTTTTCCCCAGAAGGGTTAGGTACAGGTGTGGATATGTCCAATTCATATCCAACTATAACATACCATAGTCCAGTGACTCTTTAAGTAAGAAGTTACTGGATACAGGAAGTTTCCAACAGTATACTATGAGACCTTTATGGGAGGAAAACTATGATGAAAACAATAGGCCTAATTCGTTAAAACAAGGCTTGAAATACAGCACTAGTTACTTTGTTAAAAAAAAATCGGTTTTTCTCTCTTTCTTCAACTATAATTCACTCTTTCTTAAACTGTAATTCTTAACACCCTAAAAATTGTTTACTTTATCGATATTGTTAGGTGATAGTGGAAGCTGCGTCGCAGATGTTGTCAGGCGAGTGGCAGACTCGCATGGAGATGTGGCGGCCGGCCGGCTTCCTGCAGTGCGTGCCTATATTCTCTATGGCACTGTTCTGTCAAACGTGAGTGACTATTACAAAAACTTTATACTGAAATGAAATAAAAATATTTAGTTGACTTGCCTAAAATAAACTAGTGCCTTTTATATATAGAATTTAAATATTATTAGAAGGTACAACGCCTTTAATACCCCTCGACTGTCATAAACGCCATATTGTAGTCTTGATTTAAAATAGGCCCTATTTCAATGACATTAGGCTGCTTTATTGCTAGAAAGCCGAAAAGCCACATTACGGCTTCCGAGACATTCGCAGACTTAAGTACCTACTCTGTGTAAAACACAAACAAGACAAAAAATGGTGATTATTCATTAAGGCGATTTCAATAGTTTAGGTTTAACGAAATTTTGATATTTCGAGCCAGATTTTGAAAATGCCAGGCCTTTCACATCAATATATATTTATAATTGACAATATGCAATTTTGCTTTACAGACAACTTTTTGAAATCTTCGAATCTCTACCATCACTGTCGTTGGAGAAAATGAATCTTGTTACTAAGAATGCGATTAATATTTGTACGGGCGTTTATTTCACTCTTGGACTGTTCGGATACATCGCCTTCTGTTCTCAAGAGATATCTGGTATGTTTTTTTTTATGTTATTTAGAAATAATATAAATGCTCCAAGGTGCATTGACATAAATATCAACAGTAACTCCAGTACATCTCTAGTGGAGCATTACTGCAATAATACGTCGTCTCCATTGATTTTGACAATGCTTGACTGTACCTATTATGACACAAATTTTAGTAAACAGTTTTATCACCTTTTACACGAAATCTATTCAATTACGTTAATTTAATTTTAGCGTTATTTTCACCGTCACCGTTTTGAAACTCCAAATACATATCCTATCCTCAGTTTTTAAATCAATGCAAAGGTGTAACCTTATTTAGTTGAATTTCTACATTTCTTTTGGAAATAACAGAGCTTTGTTATAACTATCATGGACTACAAAACTAATTTATTACCTACTCTGAGAGGACCCCATTGCGTCGAAGATAACAATACCATTAATAAACTTTATATTTAATATTTATCAACAAACTACCGGTGGTAGGTCTCTCATATGTGAGAGGCCGCCTGGGTGGGTACCACCGCATTGTCTATTTCTCTCGTCAAACAGCAGTGTAGAAGCACTGTTGTGTTTCGGAGTGAAGGACATTGTAGCCAGAGCAACTACTGGACATATTGAGACTTAACATCTTATGTCTCAGGATGGCGAGCGCAGTGGAATGCCAAGCATTGCTTTGTGATTCGAGGTGTTGTTTGGTTCTGCTACTGTTTATGAGCTGTCGTATTGCTTACCATCAGGCGTACGGCATGCTCGTCTCGCCATTCATTGGAATAAAAAAAAAAAAAACTATAAGGCCTAACCACTCCCAATTGTTCTCTCGATTGTGTCGAATGCCCATGCTCTGCAGTGAGACGTATAAGAGTTGATACAGAAGCGTTGATAAATATAAATTTGAGAATATTTTTTGTTAACTAATTTGATATATTTTTTCCAGGCAATATATTGATGAGCCTCAGTCCCACTATGGCCAGTGACGTGATCAAGTTGGGTTTCGTGATGTCTCTAGCATTTAGTTTTCCACTCATCATATTTCCTTGCAGAGCGAGTCTTTACTCTTTCCTATACAAAAAGGTGAGTTTGTCTCTATTGATTGATTATAATAGTAATAATATTTGTACATTGCATCTGTAGCAGCTCATATACGTCCCACTGTAGGGCACGGGCGTACTCTACAATCGAGAGTTCGATTAAGAGTGGTTAGGCCATATAGTCTACCAAGCTAGCCTAGTGCAGGTTGGCCGGCTTTGCACACCATATATTTTTTTACAAATCGCTATGGTATGCAGGTTTCTCACGATGTTATTCTTCCCCGTTATAGTGCGTGGTGATTGACTATTAATACACACATGAATCTGAAAACTCAGTGGTGTGCCCTGGGATTCGAACTCGCCACCACCGTGAACATGTTGGCAGGTGCGACTAGTCCCTTTACCCATAGGCCACATGATTAATAATATTTTTATATTAATACTAATATGAAATATCTTAGCGTCTTACTGCGCATTGGCTTGTTAGGAATATACCGTTCACGACTGCCGAACATAGGTCACTGGTTTGAACCCTAAAGTACACTTCAGGGGGATTACTCTATACTCCGACACGAATTTGGAATGTTCGGACTTTCAACAGCCAGATATAAGATATCAGTTTTCCATTTATAAGAATCAATTTTTTTTTTATTTATCCTTCACTTCAAACTTAGTCTATGGTTACGACGTACGATAAAGAATTCCAATATTTTTTTAAGTATTTTGGGCATATTCTTACAGTTTTACGGACGATGTTCGAACATTCGTTGACGTGTCGGAGTATAGAGTAACTCCCAGATATACTTTACATAACGTCATGTTAAGATCACATAATGTGGTTATCTATACAGTTAATCACCATGCATTTTACTGGTGAATAAATATAACTTGAACTTGAGTGAGTACCAACTGAAAACTGAAGAGTTTCAAAAAAGTATGACCTTTTCAATAGTAGAGGCATGCCTTGCACTGGGACGTAAATAGGCTGAAATATGATATCTTATCATCAGCAAATAATTCCAAATTTCACCCCCTTTTTTACAGGTTCATTCCTCCCACCACGACCACATAATAAACCACTCGATTCCAGAAAGATCTTTCCGTTGTATCACAGTGGCAATAATTTCCGTAGCTCTGTTCATAAGCCTGTTGATTCCCAATATAGAACTGGTTCTAGGCCTGGTCGGTTCCACTATAGGAGTGCTTATATGTGTGGTGTTCCCCGCTGCCTGCTTCGTCAATATCACGTTTAAGAATACCAATGAAAGGATTTTGGCTAAGGTTGGTGTGAATTTCTTGTTTGATTTTCGACTGAGTAGGCCGTTGTAATTTTGCGGAGATTTTGACTTTATGTGCAATAGAAATGTAGGATCAAAAATGATTACAAAAAAATTATCGATGTTTTAAATATGATTAATTGCTGAATAAACACGACATGGCTATATCAAGACAATATCATATTTGATATAAAACTATTATTTACGGATTTTATCGCGGAGTTAGTTAAATTTTTTCATTTTTTACTTCCCGATATATTGACGGATAGACAATAGGATAATTAACTGTCAAGTTATTGTATTATTTTGTGTAAAAACACAAATGCCATTTAAAACATTTCTGTCAAAACAGTATTAAAGCAGCTTGGTACATAACGTAAATATTAGTATTTTAAAATTTGGAATCGGTCTCTTTCACACGCGCACAGTCATGCCTGTTATGACTAGTGACGTCATTAGTTTTTTCTATTGCATACCTTCTCTTTTATTCCCAATACAATATTTAAAATGTTTTTAACAAAATACTTTGTATATTATATTTTACATATGCATCCTTTTAATAAACGCAATAAAAAAATAATCAAACACCCTATCTGTCCGCATACTATTAAGTAAAAAATATGAAAGTTTTTAACACATTTAGACTAAATAAAATATTTAACTTTCAGGCTGTACTCGTGCTAGGTCTTATTATAATGGTGCTCGGTACATACGCGAACTTGCAAGCAGCTGAAACGCAATTGGACAGATACGACGATAAATTCATCACGCAAGAGCGCATTGACAAAATCGTCGAAGATTTCTTTGAGAAACGTGGACAGTTGGATGGTACGTTACTATTTATTTTACTTGATTTATGGCCTGCCTTGATGGCGCAGTTGAAGTATGATGGCAAAGTTGAGGTTTTGGGTTCAAACTCCGGGTCGGGCAGGGTGATGTTGGATTTTTCTATTAATTATCAGTCCGGAGCCGGCAATTTGTGCCTGATATGGCGATAGGCTCGCCCGCTATTACATCGTGCGACAGAACCTATAAGGCGAAATGTGGTCCTGCTTGCGCCTCTGCCTACCCCTTCTGGGAAAAGGTGGGAGTTTATCTATGTATGTATAATTTATGGCATACATATTTTTATTGTGATTGCGAACATAAATTTTAAAGTTTTATCATCATGTCTTTGATTGATATTATATTTATTACAACGTATTAAATATTTTATTTCCAGAAATGAAAGTGAAACCTCTGTTAAAAAGTGATCCGAATCCACCTGTTCCAATTATAATGGACAGTAACATCATAAAAGATTCGGAAATACAGCCTCCGAATCCAGTACCGCCCGATGTGTCTAATGAAAAAGAACA
The DNA here is from genome assembly GCA_023078785.2 of Hyles euphorbiae. Classification (NCBI taxonomy): domain Eukaryota; kingdom Metazoa; phylum Arthropoda; class Insecta; order Lepidoptera; family Sphingidae; genus Hyles; species Hyles euphorbiae. Next base: position 12,688,648 of record CM041039.1, on the reverse strand, counting down.
ACACATTCCCGTCGAAGAAATAAAGGAAAAACACGAAGAAGTTGTTTTACCAAGAATAGAAAAATCATCGGAATTGCACCCTAAAGATGTGAAAACCAAAATGAACGATGCCATTATTCAGAATGGTAAGAATAAAGAAGTTAAAGAAGATAAACCTCAGAAAGTTGATGATGCGAAACATCCTAATGATGATAAAATACACATAATAAAACAACAAGAACTTATCGAAACAATCAAACAGCATGGCGAAGAGCAACAGGAACTTATTAAAGAGAAGAAAGAGATTTTAGATGAGATTATTAAGACAAAGAAAGAGTTGCAGAAAAACAGAGAAGAAGTTGGTAGTGTCGAAGCTAAGAAAATAGCTGTTGAGAGCATTAAGCAAATAGCTAACATGGCTATAAAAAGTATTGGAGGCGTATCAGAGAAACCCGACAAACCAGCCAAAGAAGACCAAAAAGCGGAAGTTTTAGAAAAGTTGACTAATAATGCCGTGCTAGAAATAGCCAAAAAGGCAGCGGAAACTATAGAAGCTATACAAGAAATCCAAGAAAAAAGTAACGATCCAGTAAAAACCCCTGTTAAGATTCCTGATAACATGGCTGCACAGCCCATTTCAAATATTATACAAAATATTCAAACTATCCAAGGCAGCGTTAAAAACGACGAGGACAAAGAAACGATTGTCAAATCCAATTTAATTCAAGAGAGTAAAGGAAATCCTAAGGTACAAAATGAAATAGCGAATGAACAAAACTTAGCTCCTATAGATGAGCAAGCGATTGACTTGGAGATTCATAGATCAGAAAATATTGATAGCAAAGATAAAGTGCCGTCAGAGGTAAAACTTGAACCTAAAAGTATGGACAACATAAATGAACAATACAATGTTAAACCAGTGATAAATGGTAACGCACAACAAGTTGATAATCAAAAGACAGCAGAAATTATCCCTGATATAATGGAAAATAAACAAAACGGAGTACCGCAAAGACCAGTTATAAATGAAGAAGTTAAAGCTTATTCACCAAAAGATGTAAAGAAAGAGGATCCGATGATTCAGCCAGAAAGTTTACAAAATATGTCAGAACAAAATAGTAAAAAGATAAATGTGAACGGTAATTCCCAACAAAAACCTGAAGAACATAACCAACCAGATGTCAAGCCACATTCGCATTCACCAGATGAACCACAATCATACAAAAATGGTGAAGATTCGCAGAAAATTGTAGCTGCGAAACCAAGTGTTGGCATCAATAATATCCCTTTACCATTAGCCGTCAATGATATAAAGATCAGAAATGAAGCTCAGGATGGATATGTTCCAAAGAAACCTGATGCAAAGCCACCAAAACCTGAATTAGAAAAATATGTCCCTAATCCTCCAGTTGTCGATAATATACAGCCAAATGCACCCAGTGATTTGCACTCCAGACAAAAGAGGGAAGTAGTTGATTGCACTAAAAAAGCGTCATTAAGGGTTGAAGACAAAGAAATATGCAAAAATATTGATAATCCTCGAAAGAACTCGCAAGAGATATTGCCACAAGTGGATTTAAATGATATGTTAAAAAGACAGCCCATTGAACCGGACTTACTGCATCATATGGTTAGATCTTTGAAAATGTACAATGAAATGGACAAAAAGAGATAAAGCAACTTGAGTTGGTTTGAATTTTGGTGCATTTTTAATGGTGTCTTCTCGAAAAAAATAGTCTATACTTACGAGTATAGATTTTCATATATTAATCAATTTTGCAATGAATTTACACTCCCAAAAAGTTTTTGATTCAAGTTTTCCTTTTGTTTAACTAGTATTTTTTATATCACCTAGTGTTTTTCTTTACAAAAGAAACATACTATCACTTGTAGTTTACTGCATGTTTGCTTGTAACAGATTTAACTATAATTTCAGTTAAAAATATTTATAAAGACTTGTAACTACAAACATTGTTGATTTAAATTCTTAAGTTACAAATCTTCATCACATTGAGTCGTCCGTTATTTTTAGAGCTATTTTCTTTAGATATTTTATTGAGATTATGCAGTTAAAGTATTATTATCATCATTCAGTCTACTTCTGAAGAAACTTAATTCTGAATAAAGACCTGGCCGCAAGACTCCAGACTCCAGAGTTCTATTGTAAGCGACATGCATTTAGCGAAATCTTCCAACGTTGCTTAAGATATACTTCATTATAATCGTGTTCATATATTACTCTTCGCATTTAGAAAAGCATTGCATAAATTAGTAGTTATGATAAAAAAAGTAAAAAACTAGCATATGAAATTGTGTACCTACACCATTCATTTTCATTTCTTTGTTATGCGTATTTCAGTTTACTATTACATGTTTCCCTTTGCCAATTATTTATTTATTGTATGTTACTGGTTTTTACGGCGTTTAGACGCAAATAATCACCATCTCAGTGTTGCTTGCTCAGGTAATCCACACAATTGTACCTAACTTTCAACATCAAGAATTTAAAGCATATTGAGTTTTATTTTCATTTATATCAAAGTTATTGAATACACAAAATATTTCTACTTAAATAAAAAAAAAAAAAACTTTGACAGATACATTTATTTGAGCAAATAAACACAAAATGAAAAATAAATCAGGAAATTCATGGCCTAGTGAGAGTTGATAATACAAAATGCAATATTCTTGGCACAAATCATCAATATTCTGTATCTCGGTTATTTGAGTGATGTAATGAATGAAATACTTTAAGAATTACTCGACAGTTCTGGCTACGTAGATCAAGAGCTTGTGGCTGCCAGAGTTTCATTTTATTAAAGCTGAAAGATTGTCTGCGCATGCGCCTGACATAGGTATCACACGATCAGCTATTATGAAGTTTCGATCGTGGTAGCTTTGAAAGTTATCAGCTTCAATATGTCTGGCAAGATGAAAGAACTATCAAAAGTGTCTACCAAGGAAACATCATTGTATAATTGCCTTAACAACATATATAAAATTCAGGTTTATATTATAATGCTGGAAAAACACGGAAAAATTACGTTTTATTGAAGTTTGGAGATATCGTGATACTTGGTTCTTGTTCTAATATGTGTGGTTTATTTGTAACGAGGTAAATAGTGATCTCGAAGTACTCTGTTCAAATATAGTAAATGTAAGACGTAATATATATTTATTGTGCGAATGATGTGTTGTTGACTGATTACGTATAAAATAAAGATATTTTAATTATCATATTTGATATTTTCTTTAATTTTCACCTTTTAATATGAAACTATTATCAAATTATTTATTGATCAGACATTAGTGGTATAAAAAGTTTTAAACTGACTTTTATTATTCATTTATCGTGAAATATCCCGTATGGCGTTTTATCTCCCTTACTCTTCGCTGTTTTTATTAATTCTATATCAAAAAATCTGATTTCTTCCTACCATCTGTATGCAGATGATTTACAAATATATTATCATGCTCCTGTAGATAGGGTGACAGAGGCTATTAAGTCTATAAACAAGGATCTCGAGAGTATTAGCAGATGGAGTAAGTCTCACGGGCTATTAGTCAACCCTGCTAAGTCCCAAGTCATTGTTGTTGGCAGCTCCAGGTTGATATCTAAATTAGATACGGATCAATTACCCCAAATTCTGTTTGATGGTTGTGCTATTCCATTCAGTGATACTGTTAAGAATTTGGGTGTAATCATCGACAAAAACCTATCCTGGGGTCCCCAATTGCAACAAGTAAGTCGCAAATTGTTTGCTGCAGCGGGGTCCTTGCGGAGATTGCGGAATTTTCTACCGATTTCCACGAAAATTGCGCTGGTTCAATCTCTTCTTTTCCCCTTCCTTGATTATGCTGATGCTAGCTACCTCGACCTCACCGAAGCCCAAATGGAAAAACTTGAGAGACTTCAGAATTTCTGCATTAGATTCATATTTGGTCTTCGCAAATATGACCATGTTTCCGAATATCGTATCAAACTCAAGTGGCTATCAATACGTTTTCGCCATAATACTCGAATTCTTTCCCTTTTATACGGTATCTTGCACAATCCCTCCAGCCCCCACTATCTTAAAAACCGTTTTAAATTCCTCGGTCAAACTCATGCGCGAACTCTTAGATCAACAGAGAATTTGATCCTAGAGATTCCCAAACACAGCACATCATTTCTAAGCAAGTCCTTTACAGTTCATGCTGCTCGCTTGTGGAACGAATTACCATTGTCTGTCAGACAAGCTAAGACATTACCAAGTTTTAAGAGACTTGTTAAGATACATTATCTCTCACTGCAGTAACGTATTATCCTGTTATATATATATATATATTTTGCTCCTCTACTTAAATCATCATTATAGTTAGCTCGATATAATTATATTAGTATGTATATATGTATGTTTGCATTTATTTATATTATGTAAATTAATATAATATAGCATGTACATCAATTATTATTGTTTATTATTATTATTCTCTCGCTATTTGCACTACCCTTTATTTCAATTTCACAATAATCCAGTCCATCCAAAGGTTGCCTGGAAGAGATCGCAGCTAGCGATAAGGCCGCCTATTGTAACCATGCCTTTAGTTTTTAAGTACTTGTATGTGTCTTACATTTTGGTGTACAATAAAGCATATATAAATAAATAAAATAAAATAAATAAAACAATTGCATTTTATTACACATCTTTTTACTTTAAAATGGGAAAACAGACATCCTATTACATTTACCTAATCACAAAATAACTTAATTTATAAACTATTTTTTGTGGCTATCCTTATCATCATCTAGGGCAGGCATTTTCTTTGATCTGTAACAAATAAATTATATGAAATTAATGTTATATATTTTAGTGACATAGATTCGTGGAAAAGAATAAGGGATGTTGGATTTGGCACTAAATAAAGAGCAGAAAATAATATTCAAAAATTTTGCGATCCATGGGCGCGAAGGGCGAAGCCATGGTAACGCATTCAGAGTATAGGATGGCACTCCGGACATCACATCATCCCTCCCCTCCTCCACTCTCACCTCGCAAATGCGGCGTGCCACGAACAAACGCATCGTGTGACATGGTATAGCAATTTATATGTAGGATACCGCACTTTGCCGTCACTGCATCATGTGGCTTCGTTCTAAAAGCGTTTTTCATTTTGATAAAACACTGACGATATTGATTTGGTCAGTTCTAAAATTTTTCATTTTTTTTTTAATTACCGTTTAAGAGATATTTTTAATGAAATACGGGGCATTGGGACACGTGATAGTTTGTAGCATATTTGTCGGCTGAGCAAATTGTTTCAAAACATCAGGGGCCCTACTATATAAATCCGAAACGAAGTTCGAAACTTCGGACGATGAAAATTTATATACAATATGAATGTATCTACTCTATAGAAGTTCGTATTTATGTAACGTACATCGTAACTATAAGTCTATGGTTACGACCATAAGTCAATAACGACCATAAGTATATGTAGGTACATTCGTATCGTATATAAACTTCGATCATCCGAAGTTTCGAACTTCGTTTCGTTGAATATAGTAGGGCCCCAGGTCTAGTTTTTAGATAAGTATGATTGATTTATATTTATTTTCGTAATCAAAATAGCATTATAATTACTGCGACACTCGCCTGTATTTTGTCACTTGTCCATATTTTGTTTATGTGAGAAAAACTCTTTCCATAGATGTGTTACTTCCAGGCAGACACATAAAGTATCTACTCAATAATTGTGGAAATGTTTGTAAAATCAAGACTGTTTGTACGAGAGTGCTGGAATAATACAACCCCAGGGTTTTCAGTTGTAGTTTGGTAAAGCATTTTGAGCAGGAAATACATTTTAAATTATTGTTTGGTCTGTTTGCAAGAGCAGGACTATGTTGGCCGTGCTGGGAACACCGGGACAGACTTACTGAAAGTGGCACTGTCCTGCCTAAAGCGGGATGTATGGTCTCGTTAATTATAGCATTACAGATACATAAGACAAAGCAAACAATGTGACTGATATATACATACAGAACATTCATAAAATTCAACAAATCAACACTAAACTTAATTATTAAAAAATAAAACAAAAAATTGGAAACAAATAATAAAATACAGAAACAAAGTGTTTATTTATTTTAAATCAATTCTGCAGAATGCCATATTACAAAATTACAAAAAAAAACTAACTATTGATTAGTGACTTGTTTTCTAATTACTCTTACATTTTAATGATTACAGTGTGGTGTGATGCTGGCTACTCTAATTCTCTTATCAATGGGATTAGTTTCGAGATTGTGCTGTTACTTTTTACTCAAATCTGCACTTCTTGCTAGAAGAAGAAATTTTGAATTTTTGGGTATGTATTATATGTAAATGATGTATTTAATTTATTGTTAACTGGATTTCTCAAGGATTTTCTTTCAATTAACTATCCAGCACAGAGCCATTATTAGTCTCTATAATTGTAGGGAAGAGTTCCAGCACAAACAATTGTGTTTGGTCACCCTATACAAGTTTTTATAGCTGGTCACATTATAAACGAGCCCATGTGCTATTGTTTATTTAAATTCATAATTATTAAGGACAGGCTGACGCATACTACATCCACATGCCATGATAATCCATTTAGATTGTCCTTACAATGAGCAGGGGACACCACTGTAGAATTCCCCTGTAGTGGACAGTGACCTATTGTATTAAGTTATTGCTATAACTATTTATTCCATCACTAGTGTTAAGCAGTTTTTTATTCAGATTGTGAAATTATTTTACTATACATATCATGTTTTCCTGTTAAGAAATTAATCACAATGTAATAATGGCAAAATATGCAATAAAAAATCAGTTTAAGTTTAGGTATTGTATCAAATGTTAATTGTTTTCAGCATTCCACGTATTTGGTCCAGCGGGTAAAATGGCAGTAGAGGTAGGCATTATCGGTTTCCTAATGGGAACATGTATTGCCTACTTTGTGGTGGTAGGAGATCTTGGGCCACAGATCGTAGCCAAAATGTTTAACATCAACCAAAGCGATATATTAAGGTGAGGATATAGTTATTTATAATTATTTTTTTAATTTACCAAATGAAAGGTTTTTCTAACTCCCTCATTATTTTTACAACCTGATTAATTTTGTTAAAGTAAAAGAGCCTTAAAATGATCACCATTATTTTATGGAGGATTTGTGGAATATCTTCTAATAAAATATATTATTTGTAAATTGTATTTTCCTTTAACATGTTTAAATATGATGATTAAAAAACAATATTTGTATTGGTGCGACTTTTAAAACACGAGAGTATTCCCTTTTAAGTATCGTTTCACAGATGGCATTACTTATTATTTAATTAATAACACATACCTTGTAAAATCTCTGCATCACCCAGGTGGACTGGTAGAGAATGCCTAAGGCATTAAGTCCGCCTTTATACAACAAATTGAAAATTTTTCATTTTCAGGACCTCAATAATGGTGATAGTATCGTTGGTTTGTGTGTTACCACTCGGCTTGCTCAGAAACGTGGACAGCCTGAGTAATGTTAGTGCGGCGACCATTGGTTTCTATTTCTGTCTCGTTATGAAGGTAAATAATAATACATGTGTTTAAAGAGAAAAAGAGATACATTTTTCTTGAATTACTCTAGTCATATCCGTAACTTCAGCCGACATATTGTAAAGAGACCTGCGCCATTTATAAGGAAAAACAAAAAAAAAAATTCAGGAAGACTGCCTCGTGGCGTAGTTATACTACGGCCCGGATACAATGCTGAGGTCTCTGGTTCGAATCCCGAGTCGCGCTAAGTGATATTGGATTTTTCTTCGATATCAGCCTGGAGTCAGGAATTTGAGTCCGATATGGCGATAGACCTATCACATTGTGGGACTAATATGGAGGCGAAATGTGGGTCTTCTAGTAGCATCTCTGCCTATCTGGCAAAAAGGCGTGAGTTTATGTATGAGCCTGCAAGAAGTAGCTGGACATATATGGGACCTTTAGGGGAGGACTGTAGTCAGCATCGGTTTTCAAAGATGTCATGATGAAAGCTAAAGACCTAATCCGTTTAACTGCTTGAAATACTCTACTAGTTACTTTGTTTCATACATTGTTTTTCGGTATTTCTCTCTTCAACTATAGGAAATCAACTTAAATTCTTATCACCCTAAAATAACTTACTTTATCGATATTGTTAGGTGATAGTGGAGGCTGCGTCGCAGATGTTGTCCGGCGAGTGGCAGACTCGCATGGAGATGTGGCGGCCGGCCGGTTTCCTGCAGTGCGTGCCTATATTCTCTATGGCGCTGTTCTGCCAGACGTGAGTATTATGAATATTATAAAAACTTTTTATTATACTGCCAACTATGTCTGGCAGTTGACTTGCCAGACTGGATTTGATAGACTGGTGTCTTTAGCATCAAAATTGTATATAGAATTTAAATAAGAAGGTATTAGAAGATACAATAAGTTTGTGAGTTTGCTGTATTTTAAAGACTTTATACTGCTAACTATGTCTGGTAGTTAAACTGCCTAGAATGAACTAGCATAACAACACCTTTATTAAGTACCTACTTCGTGTAAAAGTAACTTTTCTGTGTAATAACACAAACAATAGAAAGAATAATTATTATACATTAAGGCGATTTCAATAGTTTAGGTTTAACGAAATTTTGATATTTCGAGCCTAGATTTTGAAAATGCCAGGCTTTTCAAATCAATATATATTTATAATTGACAATTTGCAATTTTGTTTTACAGACAACTTTTTGAAATCTTCGAATCTCTACCATCACTGTCGTTGGAGAAAATGAATCTTGTTACTAAGAATGCGATTAATATTTGTACGGGCGTATATTTCACTCTTGGACTGTTCGGATACATCGCCTTCTGTTCTCAAGAGATATCTGGTATGTTTTTTATTTTAGTTATTTAGAAATAATATAAATGCTCAAAGGTTGACATAAATATCAACAATAACTCCAGTACATCTCTAGTGGAGCATTACTGCAATAATACGTCGTCTCCATTGATTTTGACAATGCTTGACTGTACCCTACGAGATCGAATCAGAAATGAGGAGATCCGTAGGAGAACCAAGGTTACCGACATAGCCCATCGGATTGGCAAGTTGAAGTGGCAGTGGGCCGGGCACATAGCTCGTAGAACCGATGGCCGTTGGGGCCGAAAGGTTCTCGAGTGGAGGCCACGTACAGGCAAGCGAAGTGTCGGACGCCCGCCTACAAGGTGGACGGACGATCTGACTAAGGTCGCAGGAAGTCGCTGGATGCAGGCCGCTTCCAACAGGTCATTGTGGAGATCCTTGGGGGAGGCCTATGTTCAGCAGTGGACTTCCTGTGGCTGATATGATGATGATGATGATGATGACTGTACCTATTATGACACAAATTTTAGCAAACAGTTTTATCACCTTATACACGAAATCTATTCAATTACGTTAATTTAATTTTAGCGTTATTTTCACCGTCACCGTTTTGAAACTCCAAATACATATCCTATCCTCAGTTTTTAAATCAATGCAAAGGTGTAAGCTTATTTAGTTGAATTTTTACATTTCTTTTGGAAATAACAGAGCTTTGTTATAACTATCATGGACTACAAAATTAATTTATTGCCTACTCTTAGAAGATCCAATTACGTCGAAGATAACAATACCATAAATAAACTTTATATTTAATATTTGTCAACAAACTATAAGGCCTAATCACTCTCAATTGTTCTCTCGATTGTGTCGAATGCCCATGCTCTGCAGTGGGACGTATAAGAGTTGATACAGAAGCGTTGATAAATATAAAGTTGAGAATATTTTTTGTTAACTAATTTGATATACTTTTTCCAGGCAATATATTGATGAGCCTCAGTCCGACTATGGCCAGTGACGTGATCAAGCTGGGTTTCGTGATGTCTCTAGCATTTAGTTTTCCACTCATCATATTTCCTTGCAGAGCGAGTCTTTACTCTTTCCTATACAAAAAGGTGAGTTTGTCTCTATTGATTGATTATAATAGTAATAATATTTGTACATTGCATCTGTAGCAGCTCATATATGTCCCACTGTAGGGCACGGGCGTACTCTACAATCGAGAGTTCGATTAAGAGTGGTTAGGCCATATAGTCTACCAAGCTAGCCTAGTGCAGGTTGGCCGGCTTTGCACACCATATATTTTTTTACAAATCGCTATGGTATGCAGGTTTCTCACGATGTTATTCTTCCCCGTTATAGTGCGTGGTGATTGACTATTAATACACACATGAATCTGAAAACTCAGTGGTGTGTCCTGGGATTCGAACTCGCCACCACCGTGAACATGTTGGCAGCTGCGACTAGTCCCTTTACCCATAGGCCACATGATTAATAATATTTTTATATTAATACTAATATGAAATATCTAAGCGTCTTAGTGCGCATTGGCTTGTTAGGAATCTCTAGAACTGAGATATCTTATCATCAGGAAATAATAAAAAAAATCACCTCCTTTTTTACAGGTTCATTCCTCCCACCACGACCACATAATAAACCACTCGATTCCAGAAAGATCTTTCCGTTGTATCACAGTGGCAATAATTTCCGTAGCTCTGTTCATAAGTCTATTGATTCCCAATATAGAACTGGTTCTAGGCTTAGTCGGTTCTACTATAGGAGTGCTTATATGTGTAGTGTTTCCCGCTGCCTGCTTCGTCAATATCACGTTTAAGAATACCAATGAAAGGATTTTGGCTAAGGTTGGTGTGATTTACTTAGTTGAATTTTCATTTATGTAGGCCGTTGTAATTTTGAAGATTTTGACTATATCGCACCGCCGGTGCAACAATGTCACATATGCAAAAATTGCAAATGTTGGAAGGTATAAAGAAATAATCTTATGTTTTTTAGAATATTACGTGGGCATATTTTTTTGAACGGTAAATTAAAAGTTGATATTGTGATAGAAGCTTGTCTTGAAATATCATATTTTTATACGATGTCAAAGTTTCAAATGCTTTTCTTGAAAAGTTGCATTTTTCCAAAAGTGACATTGTTGCACCGGCGCGGGGGTGCGATATGTGCAATAGAAATATGGACTTAGAAGTGGGATCAAAAAAATTCACAAATCATATCGCTGTTTTTTAATATGATCAATTGCTGAATATAGCTATTTCAAGACAATATAATATTTGATATAAAACTATTATTTACGGATTTTATCGCGGATTTGGCTCGATTTTTAATTTTTTAACTTCCCGAAGTTTACTTTACAGTTTTTGTGGTCACGGGACGAATAGATAATAGGATATTTGACTATGATCGAGTTATTGTATTATTTTGTGTAAAAACACAAATGCCATTTAAAACATTTCTGTCAAAACAGTATTAAAGCAGCTTGGTACATAACGTAAATATTAGTATTTTAAAATTTGGAATCGGTCTCTTTCACACGCGCACAGTCATGCCTGTTATGACTAGTGACGTCATTAGTTTTTTCTATTGCATACCTTCTCTTTTATTCCCAATACAATATTTAAAATGTTTTTAACAAAATACTTTGTATATTATATTTTACATATGCATCCTTTTAATAATCGCAATAAAAAAATAATCAAACACCCTATCTGTCCGCATGCTATTAAGTAAAAAATATGAAAGTTTTTAACACATTTAGACTAAATAAAATATTTAACTTTCAGGCTGTACTCGTGCTAGGTCTTATTATAATGGTGCTCGGTACATACGCGAACTTGCAAGCAGCTGAAACGCAATTGGACAGATACGACGATAAATTCATCACGCAAGAGCGCATTGACAAAATCGTCGAAGATTTCTTTGAGAAACGAGGACAGTTGGATGGTTTGTTACTTTTTATTTTACTTGATTGCTTGCTTTCCTTGGTGGCCTATTTAAAGTATGGTCGCAAAGCTGAGGTCTCGGGTTCGAATCCCAGGTCGGGCAGAGTGATATTGGATTTTTTCTATTAATTATCAGTTCGGAGTCAGGAATTTGTGCTTGGTATGGCGATAGGCTCGCCACCTATCACATCGTAGGACACACACAAGGCAAAACGTGGGTGTTTTGGTTGCTACCAGGGGAAAATAAGCCTATCTCTTCTAGGAAAAAGGTTGGAGTCTATGTATGTACATATGTATAATTTATGGCATAAATATATTTATTGTGATTGCGGGCTTACATTTTGAAGTCTTATCATCATGTATTTGATCGTTATTGGTTTTTTTAATAGCGTATAATTATTTTGTTTCCAGAAATGAAAGTGAAACCTCTGTTAAAAAGTGATCCGGATCCACCCGCTCCAATTATAATGGAAAATAATATCATAAAAGATTCGGAAATACAGCCTCCGAATCCAGTACCACCCGATGTGTCTAATGAAAAGCAACAACACATTCCTGTCGGAGAAATAAAGGAAAAACACGAGGAAGTTGTTTTACCAATAATAGAAAAATCATCGGAATTGCACCCTAAAGATGTGAAAACCAAAATGAACGATGCCATTATTCAGAATGGTAAGAATAAAGAAGTTAAAGAAGATAAACCTCAGAAAGTTGATGATGCGAAACATCCTAATGATGATAAAATACACATAATAAAACAACAAGAACTTATCGAAACAATCAAACAGCATGGCGAAGAGCAACAGGAACTTATTAAAGAGAAGAAAGAGATTTTAGATGAGATTATTAAGACAAAGAAAGAGTTGCAGAAAAACAGAGAAGAAGTTGGTAGTGTCGAAGCTAAGAAAATAGCTGTTGAGAGCATTAAGCAAATAGCTAACATGGCTATAAAAAGTATTGGAGGCGTATCAGAGAAACCCGACAAACCAGCCAAAGAAGACCAAAAAGCGGAAGTTTTAGAAAAGTTGACTAATAATGCCGTGCTAGAAATAGCCAAAAAGGCAGCGGAAACTATAGAAGCTATACAAGAAATCCAAGAAAAAAGTAACGATCCAGTAAAAACCCCTGTTAAGATTCCTGATAACATGGCTGCACAGCCCATTTCAAATATACAAAATATTCAAACTATCCAAGGCAGCGTTAAAAACGACGAGGACAAAGAAACGATTGTCAAATCCAATTTAATTCAAGAGAGTAAAGGAAATCCTAAGGTACAAAATGAAATAGCGAATGAACAAAACTTAGCTCCTATAGATGAGCAAGCGATTGACTTGGAGATTCATAGATCAGAAAATATTGATAGCAAAGATAAAGTGCCATCAGAGGTAAAACTTGAACCTAAAAGTATGGACAACATAAATGAACAATACAATGTTAAACCAGTGATAAATGGTAACGCACCTCAAGTTGATAATCAAAAGACAGCAGAAATTATCCCTGATATAATGGAAAATAAACAAAACGGAGTACCGCAAAGACCAGTTATAAATGAAGAAGTTAAAGCTTATTCACCAAAAGATGTAAAGAAAGAGGATCCGATGATTCAGCCAGAAAGTTTACAAAATATGTCAGAACAAAATAGTAAAAAGATAAATGTGAACGGTAATTCCCAACAAAAACCTGAAGAACATAACCAACCAGATGTCAAGCCACATTCGCATTCACCAGATGAACCACAATCATACAAAAATGGTGAAGATTCGCAGAAAATTGTAGCTGCGAAACCAAGTATTGGCATCAATAATATCCCTTTACCATTAGCCGTCAATGATATAAAGATCAGAAATGAAGCTCAGGATGGATATGTTCCAAAGAAACCTGATGCAAAGCCACCAAAACCTGAATTAGAAAAATATGTCCCTAATCCTCCAGTTGTCGATAATGTACAGCCAAATGCACCCAGCGATTTGCACTCCAGACAAAAGAGGGAAGTAGTTGATTGCACTAAAAAAGCGTCATTAAGGGTTGAAGACAAAGAAATATGCAAAAATATTGATAATCCTCGAAAGAACTCGCAAGAGATATTGCCACAAGTGGATTTAAATGATATGTTAAAAAGACAGCCCATTGAACCGGACTTACTGCATCATATGGTTAGATCTTTGAAAATGTACAATGAAATGGACAAAAAGAGATAAAGCAACTTGAGTTGGTTTGAATTTTGGTGCATTTTTAATGGTGTCTTCTCGAAAAAAATAGTCTATACTTACGAGTATAGATTTTCATATATTAATCAATTTTGCAATGAATTTACACTCCCAAAAAGTTTTTGATTCAAGTTTTCCTTTTGTTTAACTAGTATTTTTTATATCACCTAGTGTTTTTCTTTACAAAAGAAACATACTATCACTTGTAGTTTACTGCATGTTTGCTTGTAACAGATTTAACTATAATTTCAGTTAAAAATATTTATAAAGACTTGTAACTACAAACATTGTTGATTTAAATTCTTAAGTTACAAATCTTCATCACATTGAGTCGTCCGTTATTTTTAGAGCTATTTTCTTTAGATATTTTATTGAGATTATGCAGTTAAAGTATTATTATCATCATTCAGTCTACTTCTGAAGAAACTTAATTCTGAATAAAGACCTGGCCGCAAGACTCCAGACTCCAGAGTTCTATTGTAAGCGACATGCATTTAGCGAAATCTTCCAACGTTGCTTAAGATATACTTCATTATAATCGTGTTCATATATTACTCTTCGCATTTAGAAAAGCATTGCATAAATTAGTAGTTTTGATAAAAAAAGTAAAAAACTAGCATATGAAATTGTGTACCTACACCATTCATTTTCATTTCTTTGTTATGCGTGTTTCAGTTTACTATTACATGTTTCCCTTTGCCAATTATTTATTTATTGTGTTACTGGTTTTTACGGCGTTTAGACGCAAATAATCACCATCTCAGTGTTGCTTGCTCAGGTAATCCACACAATTGTACCTAATTTTCAACATCAAGAATTTAAAGCATATTGAGTTTTATTTTCATTTATATCAAAGTTATTGAATACACAACATATTTCTACTTTAATAATAAAAAAAAACTTTGACAGATACATTTATTTGAGCAAATAAACAAAATGAAAAATAAATCAGGAAATTCATGGCCTAGTGAGAGTTGATAATACAAAATGCAATATTCTTGGCACAAATCATCAATATTCTGTATCTCGGTTATTTGAGTGATGTAATAAATGAAATACTTTAAGAATTACTCGACAGTTCTGGCTACGTAGATCAAGAGCTTGTGGCTGCCAGAGTTTCATTTTATTAAAGCTGAAAGATTGTCTGCGCATGCGCCTGACATAGGTATCACACGATCAGCTATTATGAAGTTTCGATCGAAGTTGTTTTGTAAGTTATCAGCTTTAATGGGTCTGGCAAGTTGAAAGAACCATAAAAAATATCTGACTACCATGGAAACATCATTGTATAGTTGCCCTAACAACATATATAAAATTCAGCTTTTATACTATACTGCTAGAAAAAATACTTTTTATTGAAGTTTGGAGATATCGTGATACTTGGTTCTTGTTCTAATATATGTGGTTTATCTGTAACGAGGTAAATAGTGATCTCGAAGTACTATGTTCAAATATAGTAAATGTAAGACGTAATATATATTTATTGTGCGAATGATGTGTTGTTGACTGATTACGTATAAAATAAAGATATTTTAATTATCACTTTTGATATTTTCTTTAATTTTCACCTTTTAATATGAACCTATTATAAAATTGTTCATTGATCAGACATTTGTGGTATAAAAAGTTTTAAACTGACTTTTATTATTCAATAGGCTATTTGACTAATTTTTGAAAACCATACCACATTATGAAGCGGGGTCTATAGACCTTACAAATGAAGGTTATTTTTAATTACTATATCTATATCATTTGAAAATAAATTTACAAAATACACTGAAAAATTACACTGTCAAAACGCTCTGTCTGACAATGTGGCGTTTAGTTCGTAAACATCCGTTCCACAGATTCTTTCGCATATATCACTCATTCTTAAATCATCCATAGATCAATCAATCAGTCAATCGTCCGAATGAGTTTTTGCATTGAGGTATTACAACTGGAGCGGATTATATTATAGATCAAGTCGGCATTGCTGCAGATACGACACTTCATATATTTGTTACATTTGTTACCTAATGTTTCAGAATAAAGTAAAACGAAATATAAAAGCCCAATAAAATCATACATTTTTAATAACTTATAAAGCTACATTATTATATAGATTTTAAAAACAACAAAACCTATAATAGGCTATTTCACTGTATAAAAATATTGACTTATTTGTTTCCATCCGTGTAAATAATTTAATTTTAAACATATTTCATTATCATACATTAAAAATATTGTGTATTTTGTCTGAAAACCACAATAATCATTTAATTTATTTTGAGTTCGCGCCACGTGATCGTAAACGATTTTGATTGGCTATGACGTCATGCATTAGTATGAACTACTCACGTACAGGAAATAAATGGGATTGATAACGGCATAGATGCAAATTAAATATTAAAAATACCTTTAAAACGCGTTATTTGTCATTTGTACCCGTGAATTAATAATATTATCATGTCCAATGTAATAAAATGTGAAGAAAGAAAAAAAAAATTTTTTTGACAAAACCTCATTCGGACTATTGATTGATTGATTGATCTATGGTTGATTAAAGAATGGGTGACATGCGAACGAATCTCTGGAATGGATGTTTACGAACTGAACGCCACATTGCCAGACAGAGCGTTTTGACAATGTAACTATTCAGTGTATTTTGTAAATTTATTTTTAACCCCTTACCGCATACGAAGCCATTAATGGCTCCTACAGTTTGTAATTTTTTTACAGTTTAACTAATCATTAAATTAATGCTAAATAAGTGTTATCATATGAAGTGGTCTTTCGTAAGACGACGATTTTTTTTCGTTCATTATGCAGTTGTTGTCAAAACTAAATTTGAGTTTATTTCAAAACGCGGCCGGCGAGTGTGGTGCACGATTTTAGTGAAACTTTTATTAGTCAAAAAAACTGGTAAATCATTGACTGAGATTCTAAAAAAAAATTGTACTTACTCTTAAAACCATCGAATACAATAAGAGGACGTTGTTTTTGACTTTCTTTTTATTTTTGTTTGGTTCTTGATATGTTTTTTGCAAACTCCATATATGGCTTCGTATGCAATCCCGTCTACATTGAGTCTGCCAAATATCCTTCCTATGCATTATGATACTTTTCAGAAATTTATTCTGCACGCTTTTATTATTCTTTCAAGCAAGTAAATCTAGTATTGGGGGATGATTCTTTGAGTAAAGATGAGCTTGCTTTGGATTCTGAACTTGCAATACGAATGTTTCTCTTCCCGTTCACCAAAAAAAGCATGTTATCATACCCGAGTTTGTCTCGAAGAGTTCGGAATTCAGGCCATGATAAACCCTTACATTACTTGCATGCTGCAAAACCCAGGGTTCAAAATGTAAAAATTACTCGATTGTATGGAAGAAAGGAATAATGGAGCCTTGTGTCGAAGAAAACTTCAGGTTGACAGGCAACGCAGATTTGCAGTAAAAAATAAAACAGTAAAGCACACTATACATAAAAGCCGCCAACCCTCCGACTTATGTCAGTAACTTTTTGTCGGCGAGGTAGTTGTACGTCGGAAAATTTTGTCAGCAGCATGTCGGGAGCTCGA